>JARDXD010001671.1:0-46854 GCA_029218145.1 Aphanocladium album | reverse complement strand
GCCGCGGTGTACGGGGACTGGGACGGAGGTGGTGGTGGTGGTGGTGGTGAGGAAAACTGACAGACGGTAGCGGGTGAGCGTGGGAATGGGAAAGGTATGGCGGCGAGCTGGGTAAAGGAGAGAGAGAGGAGAGGGAGAGGATAAATGAGGTCATCGCTGGGTTGTGTATAGTACTGGATGGGCTGTGGCGTCTGGAAGAAGCCATTGGGACTGCGAGGGGGATAATGTGAAGGGGGTATCTCGGATAGAGAACTGAGGTAGCTTGAGATGGGGAGGTTGAATCTTGAAGAGCTGCGATAGAATATACTGGCTTCAAGTTACGGGTGCTGTGCAGGCAGGAAGCCATCATGACAACGGAACGAGTGTCTTATGTAATGACAAATAATGCTGAAACTTTACGCTGTTCAGTGTGTGAGACGCTATTACGAGACTTAAAGCAAACGCAACGAATTAAAGGAAACGCAGTTATGCAAGTGTTATTATTCCACATCTTTTAAAGACACTATTCAGCTGTGATAGGAAACAGTCATGTAAAAGGTCATTATTCCGCACCCTGTGCTAGTTGCTGCGCTCTAAACCTCCAATACCCTTCCCGGATCGGATCCCACTTCTCCCACAACCGCTGCAGGCACAGCTTCGCCTTGTCCCCGTCGCCCCTCTCGGCATACACGTCCGCCAGGTAGTCGAGCGCGTGCGAGCTCCGAACGCTCTCCGCCTCGGTGCCCAGGCCGCTCACCAGCGCATCCGCCAGCGCCTCCTCGCTCTCCAACTTTCTGCCCGCCTTGGCGAGCACCGCGCGCAGGTAGTTCCACGCCGACTGGTTCTGCGGCGCAATCTGAATCTTCTCCCTCGCGTAGGCGACCTCGCGGGCGACCACGGCCTCGGGCACGCGCGGGTCGTGCTCGGCGGGCCCGCAGCCGGGCGTCGAGGCGTCGGGGTTCTGGAAGACGAGGAAGAAGCGGTGCGACCAGGCCGAGTTGTTGCGCACGTCCTCCTCGATGAGGCTTTGCGCGGCGCCGAGCTCCTGCGGGCCCCAGTGGCCCAGCTTGCGCACCATGTACTGCCGGTACGACCAGACGTGGTAGTTTTTGGTGTCCTCGGCGAGCATGGTGGCGAGGAAGGCCGACTCGGACCGGGCGAGAGCCTTGACGGCCGCGTCGTCGGAGAAGATGAGCGGCACGTAGTGGTCAAGGAGCAGCTGGCGGTGGTGCCAGATTTGGTAGTTTTTGAGGTTGTCGAGCGCGACCTCGTTGAGCCAGGCAATCTCGTCGGGGACGGGCAGCTCCAGTGCTTTCACGATCTGGAAGCGGTACAACCAGACGGTGTAGTGCGCCGGGTTGAGGTCGATGACGAGCGCGGTGAGCCGGAGCGCGCGCGAGGAGTACTCCTTCGCGGCCATGACGGCCCGGAGGTAGGCGACGGCTGCGGGTGGAGACAGGTTAGACCGGGACGACGGGGAAGAAGAAAAGGAAGAAGAGAGCATGAATGAGGCACGGATGTTGGGCGTTGGGGCTAGGACATACCCTCTGCGTAGTCGTCGGGGTATGCGATCCGCGCGACGGCGTCCTCGGGCTCCTCGTGCAAGATGGGAATCACGTCGTCCCACTCCGGGTCGCTCGCCAGCGCGCCCGCAATCTCGCCGTACAATTCTCTCCTGAGTGCCGCCATTTCCTTGCGTCTCGTTTTTTCCGCGTCGACCTCCTCTTCCGTCACCTCTTGTGGTGCCTTTTCTTCTCTACCGGCACGTTTCGCGGCCACGGCCAGATCCCGCTTCGTGCAAAACTGCTGCGACAGCAGACGCAGCGCCGTCAGCCGTGCCTGCTTGAGCGAGCGGGCCTCGTGCTCGGCGACGGAGTAGGTGCCCACGTCGCGGCCAGACTTATCGGCGCCCCAGGCGTAGTCGTCGCGCAGGCGGCGGATGGGGAGCCCCTCCTTGGCGATGGTCTTCCAGAACTCGCGCTCGGCCTTGTTGGAGAGCGGGATGCGCTGCTGCGCGACGGGCTGCAGGAGCTGGCTGTAGACAAACGTCTTCTTCTCGGCGGGCGTGAGGGCGGCGAGGCCGGCGGAGCGGACGCGCGCGGCGAGCGGGTTGGTGGCGTGGAAGCGCTGCTGCGTGCGCTCGGCGACGGTGGACGGTGGTTGTTCTGGAGGTTTTGTTAGATGGAACGGGGAGAGACGGCGATTGGGCGAGGAGGAGGGGGAAGAGGAGAGGATGGACTACCTTTGGGATCGGGGGATGCCTTGACTGTACCCTTGGGCTTGGCGGGCATGGCGGCTTGGTGTGAGACGACGATGCGAGGTGTAGAGCCAAGTTTGTGGGAGCTCTGGGATTGGCGTTGGCGATGTTTGCTAACCCGCCAAATTTTTGGTGGAGCTCTGCCGTGTAAGCCGCCAAACAATGGGTTGAAACAGAACAATGTTTGCTCAGGTCGTGTTGCAATTTATTCATTGAGCGAATAAACTTCTTGGCTTACTTTTATCTAGAACTATCAGGCGTTTTTCCCCCCTGGTTTTTCTTATTTTCTACCCCTCTATTATGCATCTAATATTCACTCTTCTTTACCAGCACCTGTTGCGTAGGTAGGTAGAGCAGCCTTTCTTGAAGGCGTCGTCACGACTTTGTAGATTGCACGATGAAGTGCAGGCGTAACAAAAAGCACGCAAAATTGAACGTTGACCCGGCGAAAACTCGAAGCATTTGATGCGCCCTATCAATCTGTGTAATAGTCGTCCGCCCGACCCCAGAAAAGCTGGCACCTTTCGTGCACAGTGCCTGGCACAGCCGCCACCAGCGTCAACTGGCTAACACGCTCATTAAACAGCTTGGAGTTTTCCTCCAGCTCAAAAATGTCGGCGGCAGACACGCGCCAAGTGTCGCTGCGTTTCTCCCCTCCTCTCCAGCACCAAGCCTCGCATATCTGCAGATGCGGCAAGTGCCTCAACACTTTCCGAAACTCGGTCAAAGCAACGGGCTCAACGCCTAGTTTTCTCACGCCTTTTTTGCTGGTGTCGTAAATAGCAATTGAGCCCAGCGGCCAGCATAGGTGACGTATAAGAGGCAACTTTTCCGGCGCGAGGCGGGCGAAGACCGTCTCAACATCTCGCGGGCTACCGTCCACGTTAGGGCTTCCCAATCCCAAGAGGGGGTCGATTTGCAAGCTATTAGATCCGTACAGCACAGCAGACGCTTCTGCATTTATGTTTTTGTTTACCAGTAGAATGGATGTCTCCAGAGGTATATCCTCTGGCGGTATCACGTCGAACCCTCTTGCTTCTCTCTGCGAAAGCGATAGCGGAATAGGTATCGCAAACGGTCCTACCAGTTTCGAGTTATGTATCTGGAGTCGAAAATGGCATTCTGACACGAGAAGATATTGGTATATCTGCTGGCGGTTCTCGACTGGGAGATTGAGAAATGTTGGTCTTGGTCTGGATGATCTTGGGTCAGCCATGATAATGCCGCAGTCAAGCTCTGTCGAAGAGGATGGAATTCTGGATACCTCTGCAGCTGAGAAGGTTGAACTTTTACATTACTTATAAGGAAAATGGCGAATCCTTCGAATCGCTGAATCACACCCAGTCCAGCGGTTGATGAAGGTGGTACAAATATTACCTGGAAATATGACTGTACCCTGCTTATTCAGAGTATCAAGATTTTCTCTAAATCACAAGTACAAGCTTAACTATTGGCTGTTGAGCGTAGAAGGCATACTCTAATATGCGCTTGCCCAACATCGCGGTCCCATGAGCAAGACCAGGAGCAAAGGCAGGGGCAACATTGAGCAGGACGGCAAGCTTGCAACCGCCAACCTGGTGAAATTAATCTGCCCCAGGCAATCAAAACATATGGGTTAAATCAATTTATCCAACTGGCTCTCTCACTTGCTCCACAGTTGACAGTCCTTTAGAGAATTATGGCTCAGGCTATCACGAGAAATGCATGCGAAGCAGATATCCCCCACAAAAACTAAAGTGCGCCGAGTTAGAAGAGAAAGAAATGGGTCATCAGTGCTGAGAGATGAAATGTGACTATTGAGAGGGTCTATTGTACTCTAGCTTCTCTGAACAACGGAGATAAAGGCGTCGGATTAAACAGGCTTGCTATTGAACTGCATCCAGCAAATAGAACACTTCTCAGACTGCGATCCTTCTATAGAATACACTAGCACAAATTCATCAATCGCGCACATTCTCTCCTCCGCGTATTCCAGTTTGGCTGCTCCCTCCTGCCAGTCATTTGGTGAGAGCCGCTTTGGTCGACCGCCCGTCTGACGAAAAAGCCACACTTCGCGAAGTTGCAGGTCAGGACAGTGGACATGGACCTCCTCGACAGTAGCCTCATCGTCGGCCATCATGGAAAGTTTCCATGAATCCCCTACTAGAATTTGCCACACCAAGGGCACCAGCGCCACGCACAAATGGCGGATGAGCCGCGAGTTTGCCGCCCCAATCTGACGAAAGAAGGGCGACAGACTGGGGCACTGGCTGTACTTGTGGTAAGGGTAAGTCAGTCGAAAACTGTTTTGAGAGTAAAGTACAGCCACGGCCTCTGCGTATGTCGCTTTGCTTATGCGCAGAACCGAGGGGTGCAGATTGAAGCGCTGGTGTTTCCGTAGCAAGACGAAGTAATTCTGACCCCGGCCGATAGACTCAAGGACGATATGAAATTCGCTCTGAAGGAGCTCGGTGTAGATCTGTTGTCGGACGTCGAAAGGAAGTGGAAGAAGATTCATGGTCTCCGTTGTAGTACCGGAAAATGCAGATTTACAAAAACGAGAAACAACTACCAGCGCTGGCGCAAGACGATTCTAAATCTCTTTTCCACTTGCTTAGAGACATGCGGACTCTCTGTTCTGAGCAGAGTCACAGCGAATGAGAGTGATATGAATTTGTACGCAGGCGTTTCGCCCACAAATTGCATCGTGGTGACACCAGAATCCCTCCCAGTACACCACGCCGCAGTGTGCGACAGTGGTGTTTCACTTGTAGCACGTTGCTCAGAGGCAGTGGATCAGTTGCCGAGCAGATACAGATGCAAAAAAACAAGCCAGCTGATTGCAGAATCGCTGATTACCTGCTGCACAACCGCTTGTGTAATATCTGCATGGAGTGATGCTGTCCGAACCACGATACGCCGAGTGGTGGCGCTTGTAAGTTGATAAGACAGTCGTCATCATCGCAGAATACAGGCTCCTAGGTAGTTCGACATAGATGAAAAAAAAAAAAAAAAAGGCGAGTGAATACAAAAGATATCTAGATGAAGGAAAAAACAGACGAAAAAGAAAGTAATTTTGTGTTTTATTGTCTGTATGCCACAAGTGCGATGTATCGCGGCCACCACTCTGGCGCTCTCAGCTTCACCCAGACAAATATGCATCCACTTTACACAATGGTAAAAACAATGACCAGAGCAAAACAGCTGGTAGTACTTTTTCAGCTTGATCTGGTAGGTCGGGTGCAGGCACTGCGTGACAGATGACTGAGCGGTAGTCTCGGATGCCTGCATTCAAGCTGTCATACTTGATGCCCAACTATGGCTCAACGAATGGTGCCCCCGTCTTGGCAGATGTTACAGCATCGCAAATAGCTTTCCGATGATTTCCGGTACATCACATAAGGACATCTCGGTACCCAACAAAAGCTCGGCGAGAAAAGCCGGCGCAATGGCATCCGGGCACTGCCAGATACGCCGTATTCGGCTAAAAGTTTTAGGCACACACATCAGCTTGGTGCGCCACATCCGATCTCTCTTGTGGAGGGCAAACGTTTTCAAGTTACTTGAAGAGATTTCAGCCATAGTGGACAATTATCGCTTGGTATTCTACATCGTCTCACCGCTCAGCTGGAGGCGGATCATGCACACGTGCACGCCGCCGCTTCGCACATAACATGAAATAACAGATATAGCAGGAATTAATTATAATACAATTGGCTGGAAATAAGACCGTTCAATTATATTTGATGGAGTGTTGAGTACTCGTGGGCTCAGTTGGATGTGACTTTCCTGGTGTACCTTTGAATCGACAATAGTCGCGAGCATCCATCACTCCATACAACGATAGGTTCTGAACCAAAGTCAGGTTCTCCTCTATACTCGAGAAAGTGAACTGAGATAGCTCCGACAGCCTTTAAATTTGTTTTTAGAGCTTTGAGAAAAAGAGAATCACACTGATAGATCACTAGACACTAGAGTTAACTCTTGCGGTCTCTAATCGGCGGAGTCAGTTGCCTTATTGCTGCGATCGGTCGTGTCTGCAGCGCCGGGGTTCTCGCACTCCCATTCCGAGCATGCTGTCTTCTCATTAAAACACCAATATCGTGATAGCAGCGGAATCACCGCGGAGCACCATACTGCCATCGCCACGACCATTCCAACACCATATGCGTATCCGTGTGAGTGGCGAAAGTCTGGCGCCTCGGACACAGGAAACATGCGCTGCTGTGCAGGTGCTTCGATGGCGCTGATCATGTTAGAACCGGAAAGGTACTGCTGGAAGTCGAGAATACTTACTAGCCGACTGATATCATCATGGCCGTGGTGAAAGATCGCAATTGCTTGTCACCACCACAGCTACAGTTGATCCAGCCGCCGAGGAGCGGGGATAAGCCGCCATAGGCACCGGCGATGTAGTAGGCAGCCATGCGGAGACTAAAATTGTTGGTACCGATGAGTAGAACAATGTAGCCAAATAATTGAAATGCGGCAAGGCAAAGAATCGGCAGCGATCGATTGTTGAGGGAGTCGGCAACAACTGCGCTGATAAAAATGAATCCCAGTTCCTGTACAGTGCTTTAGCAATCAGATTCTGGTTTCAGATAACTGGGCACATACTACAACGTATACCACAGTGGGTAAAGTATTGTATTCGGATGATCCGTAGCCCAATTCCTTGAGCCATAAGCCCATCCATCGCGAGAGGTTATTGCCGCACGTCAGTTCCACGAGCCTGGATCATAATCAGCATTGCACCAGAATATCAAGTGACCAAAAAAAAAAAACTTACCCCCAGCCAATGACAAATGCATAAAATTGCCAAGCTCGTAAAATCTGACCAACGACGTCCCATGTCCAAGCGCCTACCGCGTCGCGACCGTCGCGAGCCATTCTCTTGATCGACAACGCCTTTTCCGCGTCCGACATCCACCAAATTTTGACACCTTTTGGTTCATCTGTATATAAGGTCAGCTTTTGTTTGACTGAAAACACCAACATGAGCGTTTACCCGGACAGACGAAGACCCCAAAAATGGCGACAGGAATGCCCAAAATGAAGTCGAAGATAAATAACCAGCGCCACGAAGCCAGTCCCATAACCCCGTCCATATTATGGTGCCTTTATACCATAGAGTTAGTTCATTGATCTGAAATTTCGTTGATATACTGACAGCCCGGCCTGAATGTAACCTGAGCACATGGATCCTAGTGCGGACGAAAATAGGAAGATGGCGGTTCGACGACTGATTTCGGATCTAGTATACCAACTGCCGATCTATGTACTTGTTAATAAAACTTCAGAAAAAGATATTATGTGCAATTCACCAGATATAAGCAGCCAGGATAGGCCCCAGCCTCAAACAGGCCACAGCAAAATCTGGACCCAGTTAGATAGGCTCACGGAGCACAGGTAAAGTTCAAACCTCAATCCATAGAGTGTACTGGCATTCTGAGCCTTGTGCATAAAAAGTACAAAGAATGACCAGCATATTGTGCAAAAAGGGAGCCAGTATCTCGGCTGCACGATTGTAAGCATGCATGTCGAAATTGGCGCTCCAATGATGACGCCAATGCTAAAGTATGTGGTGAACCAGTTCAACTCATTGTGTTCTAGAAGGTTACTGAGCTTAGTAAGAGAAGATCTTCTGCCTCGGGCATGACAGCGATGTAACAATGGCAGATTGCCACGTACTCAAGTTTAAATCGTCGCGCATTCCGGTAATATAAGCGTTCGTGACATTGGTTTGGTCCTGCCATCATCAGCTCGCATCCCGTTGGCGACCGCGGCACACTGACCAGATACTTGACGAAAAAAGTCTTCACACATTGTAAGTGAGTAGAAGAAGCAATATAAAGCAGATTCTGGTGAAACTCATACCAAGCAAGCGTAGAGAAGGATGAAAAAGTCAAGCTTTTGTAGAAGTCGACGTTCGTCTCTGCTCGCGCTGGCGTCGTACCAATGGTACCAGCGTCTGGCAGGGGTCGCCCGATCTTGTTCCGGCGCTAGGCTTTCGCATGGTTCCATAGCTAAAATTTTACTACTTTTTGTGCAAATTTGTTAATATGATTTTGTCAAGGTAGAACAGTAAGCCTGCGCCCAGCGACATTATATGCAACAAAGCATACCTTGATGGCTACTCTCGGAAATAACTAGCGCCTCTCGGCAAGACGTGCCGACTTGTCTGACAGGAAACCACGGAGTCTCTGCCTTAAGTAGACTAGAGCTGTTAAATCAGGCTGTAAACTGGTGGAAGGAATTGGGTCCTGGAAATTTGGTGGTGCTATGTGATTCAGCCACACTGCCTTGCGTCCTTTCGACACCCTGAGAGTTGAAGGTGGTAGCTGACAGAGAGTGCAGCATTGTTTTCCGCCGACTTTTGATGACATTTGTCACAATGCTATTTCGAATCGAACTACAATTTATCCCAGAAACGTACGTAGCGAAGGTATTCTGCTCAGCCCACACCACAATGCTGTGACCCTGCTTGCCCATGTCTACATGTCATGGTGGGACTTTATTGATGCCTGGCAACCAGGCTCGGCCTTATACAATAGTTGCCACATGTGATACCACAGATAAAATTGTTACATTTCTCTGATAACTATCAGGATTACAGTGGAAGTTTAAACGAAGAGGATGCTGTACGAGAGCTGTGACACTTTCAGTAGACTTGTTCGCGGGTACCTGTGACGACGGTGACTAAGAACAAACGACTGCGACAAAATACGCAAAGTGAATGATTACAGCCAAACTACAATTGCTAGCTAAAACAATCTGTACGTAACTCATGGCACTGGTTTGTGAGACACCGGCTGATTCCTATCAGACCGTTTGCCCAAAATATACGACAACAACATCAACAAAGGAACACCCACGCCGACGCCGACTCCCACACCGATGTTCCATTTTTTATTCTCTTGGCCCCTGCCGTTGGCTTCTTGATGGCTTAGTTTGTAACTGAACACGTTAAAAAATTGTTGCGGAACGACGGTGAATCCTTTGATGCCGTTGCCGAAGCTTGAGTCTGTCGCGTTGTCCGAGGCTGTGAAACTTATGCGGTTCGACATCAGTTTCTGAGACGAAACGATAATTTCGGATTCAGAAATAGAGCTGTTGCGTCCCTCTGGGCGCTCCATCAGTGATGGTATATCCTTCAGCGTGAAATTGAGCGATCTCTCTGATCGGATCACTTTGAACAGACGAGCGTCAGCAACAAAAACTTGAAAACCTTGCGAAAGGAGCTGCTTACCCTTATGGAAGGTGTAGTCACCCAATTGTACAGTCAAATTGCAGGGCTCATCGTCTTCTTTATCCCACGTAAGAAGGTGTTCTGCTTCCCACTGGAACAAGAAATGACCCCATTTGTCAGAGTATCCTGGCGCCCCTTCTGATTTAGTAGGGGAGAGAACGTCTGGCTTTTGCGATTCAGAACACCATTGCCCCCGATTTTGTGGGGGGCATAATGTAAGAGTGAAGTTGCCTGCACGAGACGATGGAATCGAGGAAATTGCTTGCCCAGCGCCTACAAGTAGAGCCAGAGTACTGTAGAAGAGAGATGCCATCATCGTAGCAAAAAGCGAGAGCTGGAAGAAAGCGGACTGCGGCAAGAGGGCGGACCTTGGAACAGCTCGTGCAATTCTTACAGACAGAATCCGTAGCGTTTAAATAATCCCAACTCGATCTGCCCTTCACCCGCAGTATTGCCAATGATCATTATGGTGTGACAAGCGCCACTTGCGTCAGGCGAGTGGCCAGCGCTTCATCTCGCCTTATAAGGCTGTGTGGCGCATCGCAAGGCTGTCAAGTTACCAGTGGACGAAGCTAGCAGGTGCAGATCATCGGGCGCAAGCATGCATAAACACCTAGTTCGATGCTGCCTGAGACGACATTGCACAAGAACTAGTGTGACTCGAAACTGGCAATGACGAAATATCGCTTTGGATGTATTAAGGCTCCAGCGAGGTCACTCGCAAGGATGACGGCCAATGGTAGCATCATAAATCTGCGGTGCTTATAATTTGGCGGCAACTCCTGGCACACTGATGTAATACTAGCGTCAAAAATACATTCAAATACCGCCAGGCAGGGGCCATTACCTGAATCTCAATGTACCTTTAGTGTACGTCCTGGCTAGTGGGTAAATTGACCTGCTGGAGGCTTACCGCACTCAAAGGGATGGCGGAGGCTTGATTGATAACTGAGGGATTGCAGGGCTGAATAGTTGCCGTCAGCCCAGACGTCATTTAGGCATGGAGTAACAAGTGTAAGTCGCCACTCACTACATTAGATTCCGGCTCGAGCGACGCCGGCTGGGCAATAGAGCGAGGAATTTAGTTACGTATCACGCACCAGGCAAAAATACAATTACAAACTCAGAAATCAACAATGTTAATCCGCCTATATACTCTTGGGACTGTTTTTCCGTTTCTGAGAGCAGCCTTTCTTCTCCAAGATAATCCTTAGGCTTGCACCAGCACCTGGTGAGAGTGCACCATTTCTTTATCACGGCAGCATGCAATCGCACATAAATTTTCCATCGAACATCCGAAGAATTAGCTGTTCAAAGTTACAATTGCTCGCCAACGTTGCGCTTCAGAGCCCTTGCGAGAGCAATAGTATCCCTCGGCTTGAAGTACAGCCCGGTCGGCCGTGGCGCCATGGCTTGGTGAGCGGGATTCTCGCATCCCAAAATGGGATCAGGGTCGATACCTGGCTCGGCGCAAATCTCGAAAGATGCGATCAGACGAACGAATAGCGTATACATGACATGGTTGGCCAAGGTATAGCCCGCGCACATACGGTATCCTAAACCATAGCTGAAGATGGGCTGGTCGGGGTCCTCAAGCCAGCGTTCCGGGCGGAAAGTATCGGGATCTCGATACAGCTTAGGGTCTGTTCTCTGTCAAAAATGATGCTTTTATGGAAAGACCAACTGAGCACTTACCTCGATTGCATGCGAATGTATTGAGCACAACGGTGCTGCCTTCTGGTATTATCTTGTCCTGGTACACGATCGACTGCACTGCCAAACGAGGTAGGGATAGTCGCGATGGCGTGTAAAACCTGGCGTTTATTCTTCGTCAGATTCAAGAGAGGCCAGTAGGGGAAGTGACGTGAGTATGGGTGGCAACTTACCGTAGTATTTCACGCACCAGTGCGCTAATGTAAGGGATGTCTTCAGTATCTTGCAGTGCTGCTCCAAAGACATCTTCAACATCTCCGTGCACTTTCTGTATGTGAGAAAGAGCAGTCTGCTGAATGTCTGCTCTGGTTGCCAAGAGAATTAGTCCCCAGTAGATAGTATTACTTTCAGTGGCGAGCCCTCCCGAGAGAAATGTGAGAAGAACGGTTGAGAGCTCTGTCAATGGAAGAGGATGGGCGGCTGCCTCATTTTTGGACCATAAGCATGTCTCATGAGTATTGCTGCGCATCTTTTCTTTCACCTCCTCGTTGAGATGCCTCACGTATGCATCGCGCCGCTCGCAGAGCTTGACGGCTTCCCCACGGTAGAGGTTGAATGGCCAAATGCGCATCACTGGCAAAAAGTCTTGCAGATTATCAGTCATGCTTCGAAGCTTCAGTATTTCATGCTCCACTTCGATGATTTCCTGTGTCAACGGGTCGCCAAGATACATGCGGCGACCGTAGCAGATGGACATGGAGATGCTGAGGGCCATCCGCTTGATCAGTTTCGAGACCTGGAGCGGCGCATTGCCAGCACGGCCGTAGCTGAGGAGCTCATGCATAAAGTGTCGCGTTTCGAGATCGATCTTTTCTAGGTTGTTTTTGACTGCTGGCTTGCTGAGCTCGGCTGCCGTTGCCTTCCGACCGCGTTTCAGAGCATCGCCATAGACAGCAGTGCCGATGGTCGGGCCTAGAGTGCCTGCAATAAACTGCGCCTCATATGAGCGAATTATTGATAAAAATGATTGCTAGTGAAACAAATTGCAGCACGGAACAGAGTGAAAGCGCTGGGATAAGGGCTGACATACCCGATGAAAAGTATGGAAGATCGGACGCGACGAGAGCGCGGCAGCACTACCAGTGAAGATCTCCTTCGCTGAGGATGCCGAGTTGACAACGATGACTGTCATACTTCCAAATCGTACTTGAATCACATCTCCAAGCTGCTTGGACCATAGCAGAAACTGCTTCTCGGCATGACAGCGGTATAGCAATGGTAAATTGCCCACAACCGGCCAAGGCCGTGGACCGGGGAAGCTGGCATCCGAGGATGATTTCAAAACGAGAGCTAAGTAAATGGCCACAAATGCAACGAGTGGTCGAGCCAAGGTCAGAACAGACAGCTCCGACCAAGAGACAGAGTAAAATCGATGGGGCAACTGAATGATGAGCTCCGGTAGGGGCTGAATTGCGTCGAGAATCTCCATAACGTCGGGCGTAGCTAAGACTGACCTAATGGTATTGTGTAAAAAGCCGAATGAAACAAGTGGAATTGTGAATAATCTATTGAAATGATGACATCCGTTTATAACACAGTTTAGTTTATAACTGAATGTCTGATGTCTGATAATGATTGAATCGGGAACTGAAATTGGCATCTAGCTCGTACCACTTGAGTGGATACCAAAGCAAAAAAAGCAAAGCGAAAATAAGTCATGAGTAATTAATACGCAAATATTCCTCAAATTCTATAGATAGCTGAGCGTCAAATGTTGCCGCTTTTACGAAGACTGGCGAGATCTGCGCCGTTATTTAGTCGGTGGCGCAGGCTTGGTGTGTGACTGTGGACAGGGCGTGTACATAAGCCACCTCAGCTTCTTCTGTTCGAGCTTCACAGGAGAACCAAGATTCCGAACCGAGACAGCATAAGTATGCGCCCGGCAGATCTCCCAAATTGAATTATGCCGCGTTGTACAGAAGGTGGCCGACATCGCGGGAGAAGCAAGTTGGACGGCTAACGTGGAGAGCCAATTTATTGTTAACCCGGCCTGGACAACTTGAGAGGGGAAAGGATCGCTGTCAGAAAGGCCAAGAATGGCCGCATGCCGTTATCACTTCTTTTGTATCCCAGTTGGCTTGGGTGTGATCCAGCCCACTCCGAATTAGTCAAGTACAAGTCTGTGCTTGTGAGCCTAAACGGATGGTGAGTTGGCATTGGCGGACATCTTTCCGTGGATTTGCATACGAGATAAGACAAAAATAGATGCAAAGAGATTTTTTTTTTTGGATGACTGGGTGTATACGATGCTTTCAGGTAATAGTCGCTATGATTCCTTCAGCTTATAATTGCTATGATATTGCTATGATGCTTGTCATGCCTTGACTCCAGGGGAAATTGGCGAAACAACAGCAATCTTCCCCAAAACTGGAAGGTTTGGAGATGAGAAGTCACCCTCTGGGGGCAGGTCTGTCAGCTGTACTCCATCCTGAAATAGCAAACAGTAGCTAGAGCCGCCGAAATGAAAAGATCCAAGCTCATCCCCTTTCTGAACATGCTGGCCCTCTTTGACCGTGATATCACAGCTGCTGATTTCGACCATCCCAACCGCGATAAAGGCGACCATTCCCAAGCCTGGGTGATCGGCTTCAATGATGATGACGGCACGAGTAGCCATTTCACTCAAGTATCGCATAGCGTGCCCGAAACCCGGGGGCCGCTTGCGAAGGTCGATACCGACTTGATCCACGCCCTGGAACCTTGGTAGACTAAAATAAGTGCCATAGACTACATATGCACTGTGTACCTTTCCAGAGACGGGTGCATGCCAGCGATGGTAAGAATGCAGACTCAAAAACGCCTGATATACCGTTGAGTCTGCAAACTTATCTGCGACTGGTCTGTGGCCTAATATGTCGAGAACGGAGTAAGGCTGGCCTTTGATAAAAAATGTATCTCGAAGTTTAGCTTTCTTGCCGACCGTATGTGGAACGGATTCGCAGGCATTGACGATCACGGCGTCATCGTCGGGTGCGGCAACTGGTCGCATATGGGGACGAAATCGTCGGGTAAAAAAATCTCAACAGATGTCAATAGAGATTTATAACGTCAGTTCGACGGTTTACCTACCATCCCATGATTCAAACCCATAATATCTGTCTTCCGGATCGCAGTCAAAGATTTCCGAGAAACTGGCTGCCGTGTCTCGCGGCAAGTTCGCGACTTGCTCTAAATCCGCAATCGACTGACTCGTCAACCAGCCATATTCTGATCCGTTCTTAAGATATACCTGAGAGTCAGAACTCTTAAAAAATATTAGTACAGGATCCCACTGTGCAGCAACGGCCAAAAAAAACATACTTTGAGAAATGCCGTCCATTCATTCAAGATACCCTTCAGCAAACGATTCACCTCTGGATCTGAGAATGCAGCGTGACCACTGTTCAAAATGACGCTGTTAGCAGATATATATCAATAATGGACAGGAGTGTGGTATTTACCTTGCAGTACTTGCCGGGTAAGTGAATAGCAAGGCCATGGGCGGCAAAGGAATCGCCATTCCTGGTGGAGGAGCGGTTGTGACGATGTGGTTAAGAAGTTGCAGCATGTGATTATAGCCTCGGATAGGCACTTCACTATCTTCGTAGGGAAGCCCAGATGGAAGCTCCGTAAACATCTCGGTAAAGTACATGTACAGCTGCGACTTCGCCTCAATAGCATCTTTTAATGCCTGGACGGCGGGCGACAGCGGTCGCTCAGGTTGGTCATCGACCTGTGCAATCAGTTGCTTTAGGTAGGAAGTATGAAGTTCATGGTCAAGATAGGGCCAGACTCTGATTTTGCAGCATTAGAGATAACACTGTCAATATATAGGTATCGTGTTGAGCTCACGTACTGTGGGTGCGCTGCGCTTGTTGTGGTGGATGAGTTTCGCTCCCTCGACGGACGGAAATTGTAATCCGTTTCCGAGGAAAAGTAGTGCCAACTTGTCAATAGTATGTAGAATAGCATTATCGCCCATAGTAGAGCGCGGCCTTTGTCTGCTCTATCCATCGGTACGATTGCGCTGAAGGATGGAAACGGGGAGGCAATGGTCAAACGACGACGACGAAAGTTGTGGGCAAAGAGTGCTTCCGCGACTTTGCAGGAGCTAGAAGAAAATAGAAACTCACCACCAATCCATGAGCTATAAGTTCTGGCGGGCAAGGGCTGGTGACACCTGCAGGTGGTACTCCTCATACTGCTGCAGTTATTAACCAGCTGGCCTTCAGCAGCTTTAGCGGCTGCGTCAGTGCTAAAGTCTGCACCTAAGGTGGCTGCTAGACCGGACTCACAAAGCCACGATATCCAGTAAATACTACAGGCAGAAAACTTTGCATACTCTTTTTAATTACATATTTATCTCATTTTCGTATCTCTTGAACATAGAGGTTTCAGATCCCAATTTATAGCCCTCCTCTATTGCTTTGAAACCCCTCGAACGCGGCCCATTGCACGAAGTCGTAGAACAGTAGTGTCAGACAGTGAGATTGAGTCTCGTTGTCAAAATGCCATCAATTGAAGCGTATAAATCTTCATTCGATACCGTTTGCGTTGTGACTTCTGGTTGCTCATCCAGGACAGACAGCGCCGCCGTCATAGGTACTCTCTCTGGGGCTGGAGCAGAGAGAAATCGAACGGCGCGAACTTTGTGCACGCCACGAAACGTCTGTCGAGGGTAAAACGTTAAGAAAATGCCGTATGAAGGAGGCTAAAACCGCGACTTACTCTCATTTGTTTGACAATGCGACCCATGACTTCGCTGATGGCCAGGTCCTCGGCTGATCCATTCTTGGCCAGCTGTGGTCTGAAGCAATATTTTTCCATGGCTGCGGAGACATTTCGCATATTCTTAGAAATATGCATTTTAACTTTTTCATCTGAATGATATGAATCAATACCGAGGAATGCATCTATGGCGAGGAAGATGAGCGTCTGGCTTCCAGACAGCCCGCCGTACTCCACTGGGCCATGCTCCGAGTCGGATGTCAGGCCCCAGCTGTGAATTCCCGAGACATGCCGAACCCAAATAGCGCGAGAAACGTTGGGATCATTCATATTATTATAGAGATGCAGCATGAGTTTCCGAACATGCTCGAAAACAGCCTCCGTATACGAGAGGGCAGATCTCTTGTCGCCTAGTTCGTAGCTGATCATGGCCTGGATGATGCAGCAATACATAGGCGTCGCCTGCAGATTTGCACTCAAATTAGCAAAGATAAATCTCCAATAGCTTTATATCTGTTTGATATACTGACCAGAGTCTCTGATTCCGTGAACAGCTTGCACCACGCAAGCTCAGTCTGCAGCACTGCATCTGACATGCCTTGGTTGACCAAGTAGGTCAAGTGGCCGTGAGAGTCAAAGTTGCAGATGATATTCGCCATTATATTGCCACTAGGCGAAGAAATGTCTAGCTTCTTCTGTATGAATGACCAGGCCAGGTCCAATTCCGAGGGGAATGCCAATCGTTTTTCGTTCTGGGCGACCCGAACAACTGGGTTGGTTGCCCATCTGTGCATCGTGATCAGATTCTGGTCCAATTCAGGGATGATAATAATAAAACTGAATAAAGCCTCTTACCTATACGCGTGGCGTAAGCAAGCAACGCAAGAATAGAAGCCATTGAATCCGTCACGGCCTAGCTCTGTGCAATCGCCCCCCAGCATCGACTGAAGGCACCTCGCTGCGGCGTCTGCGTCCACGTGCTTCGCAAGACTTGAGCGCATGCGCAATCGAAACTCAACACATCGTTTGATGTTGAATCCATCATCAAGAGATGGCTCAGAGGTGGCCAGAAATGGTGAAACCTCGTCATAGACCGTTTTGTAGGCACCGAGGGAAGGAGGCCAGTTGCCGTGTCGCGCCGCAGGCGGCCAGCTCCCAGCACCATCTTCTTCCACCATGGACAGAAATTGATCTCGCAACACATGATGAGGCTGGAGTTGTTTCAAATCTGAAATAGTTGAAGAGAGGTTTACGGGCTCTTGAGAGGCATGGCGCCGCCCGCGTCGCCATGCATAGATAAGAGTGACGGCGACAGCTAACAATGTTATGGCTGTAATGTTCATCATAGTGATTGGTGTATTGAACAAGTCCAAAGAGCTCTAGGAAGAAATTTCAAATCTGTAGAGATTTTTTTTTTGACAATGTTAGCAACATCTATGATTTGGGAGGCGGCCAACCAAACGCAACCACGGCCGTCATACGGCTCGGCTCGTCGCCGCTTGGTGATTGGCACGACTTGCAGTGGAACAACGCTGAGCAGCGGCCAATTGATCGTTTCGTTTGACAAGACTCATAGATTGTGTCACCAATATACGCCACATATTCGCCCTCAAACATGCATCATTTTCTCGCTTTCTCTCGATGGTATAGACTTGGCCAAAGCTCAATTCTGCTAACGACACACCTCTGGACTCATCCGTCTGATCCTTGTTAAAGACCCCAGTCGAGGCTAAATTAGCTCCCGCAAGGCACATGCATGCAACAGACGCCCCTACGTCGGCAATATATATTGTT
This sequence comes from Aphanocladium album, assembly GCA_029218145.1. Lineage (NCBI taxonomy): Eukaryota > Fungi > Ascomycota > Sordariomycetes > Hypocreales > Aphanocladium > Aphanocladium album. The sequence continues at coordinate 29,176 of JARDXD010001671.1, read as the reverse complement.
TTTCCATTCTCTGATCCGTGGCGCAAGTCTTGAATGCAAGCTGGCAAGGCGTTCACAATACTCTCGCTCCGTGATCTTCAGGATAAGCAAGAAAATCATGCCTGTCGCGTACTTCGGCATTGATCCCACGAGAAGCACTGGCAGTCGTATTTCGTCCCAACTAGGCTGCTTAGCTATCTGTATCCGAGACTATCTTTGTAGCATCCGCTCGTTATTTTCATTTCCGCCTACGCGGCAGCAGTGGTACCTCGGCATTGCACATTACGTGGGGGTTTGCTGGGAGTAAACCAGTCTCTTCCGCAGTCCCCGTCATAGAAGAAATCCTCGATGACCTGTCTTTTGACAGGCTTGCCGGTAGCTGTCATCGGCAGTTCTTCTCCAGCCTCCAAGATCCGCATTGCGACGGGCCACTTGCTCTCTTCCAGCTTACTTCGAAGTACTGAGTGAAGCCTGTCAATATTGAGTTCCGTTCTATGCACAGGCTTTGGGCGCACAACAGCGCCGCAGAGCTGCACGGATTCCGAGACTGGCACAGCGACTACAGTCACCTCCTCGAAGTAGCCAAGTCCCATTAGTGCATGTTCCACCTCGACAGTGGATATGATAGAATCTCCATTTACCACGTCTGCCAACACGTTAGAAAATTTCCAAGAATAGAGAAAATGAACTCGACTTACAGTCGTCTCTTTCGCGCCCGTGGAAAATTAGTTCGTTGTCTTGGAGCTCCGCCATGTCTCCAGTCTTGTAAAAGCCATCCTCGTCAAATGCAGCTCTTGTTTTCTGTTCGTCACCAAGATAACTAAAACAATAGATATCAGATAAAATCGTTTTGTAAAATTTGAACGTATACTTACTGAAGAAACCTGTCTGGACTCCTGATAAAGAGTCGGCCATGCGTTCCCTCCGAGAGTTTTACCTCTACACCTGGGGCGATCTTGCCTAGAGATCCCTAGAGTCTGTATTAATAGTCGTTATATACGAAGAAAGAGTAGGAAACCTCAATCACAAACCTTGATTGTTGATATTCCCAGAGTTGGTAAGCCTCCTAGCTCAGTTGAGCCGTAGCGATTCTGAAAATGACAGCCGAGCACTTCTGTCCAAAAATCCACAGTTTCCTGATCGACCAGTCCGCCAATGCTTAAGAAATATTTGACACCCCCGAAATACTGCGAGGCTCGTTTTTTTATTTCCGGCGTGATTATGTTCGTTCCTTCCAGAAGCAACTGTTTAATCCCGCGCAAAAGAGCAGGATTGAAAACGAAGTGGGTGATATGATATGTCTTGAACTTGTCCAAAACGTCACCAGATGACGCAGGTGTTTCGAGAGCATGGACAGTTTTACAGGTCAATAGGCCATCAATAATGTTTTTAGTGCCGCCCAGCCAATGACTCGCATTGTAGTTGACGACGGCACTGTCGCCTTGCTCGAAGGGTGCGGCCGCAAAACAGTATCTGCGCAGGACCACACCTTTAGAATACCCCGTAGTGCCGGATGTGAAGACCACGAATCCCGGCCCATTGGGACCCAATTCTGTCCCATTGGCAATATTAATACTCTCGGGAAGTATTCCAGGTTGACCAAAAGAAATTGGAACGATTTCTAGTGAGTTTCCGCCTGTCTGACGAACGTATTCAATCATTCTCATTGCATCTGCAATACTGCCCTGATCAACGATAAGACAGCTTGCATTGGATTTCAACAACGTGTCCGCCTGGCGCTCCAGAGAAGCAACGCCATCTAGAATATAGTTCAGCATTTTATCTTTTGCATATAATCTGAGCGCAACTATACCCAAGGGAACAAATGCTCCACCAAGAGCGCGAACAGCAAAAAATGCCACGGCAAACTCGTAGCCGGTTTTCGTGCAGGCAACTTGGTACACAAAATCATTTCTCAGAAGCCCTTTCGCATCAAAGAAGGACGGTGGAAGTCGAGATTTAAGTTGCATTCTCGTATAGAGGATGTCTCCAAGCAGCTCAGAATATGTCTTCTGCAGACCATACAAGTCCTGAATCATGACGCGAGATGGCGGCACTCTCTTAGCAGCATCAAGTAGCTTGATCAACAGAGGATCCTGCGGAAAAGAAAGCTTCTGGTTCGTATCAGACATTTTGCCTTGTAATCCTTTACGGGGTAAAAAAGGTAGAGTGGTATGAGATGATCTTTTATCGGATCTAACGATTTCTAAGTTTGGAGAAAAGTAAAAGCATCGGTGTTGTAGTTTCGCGCAGGGCATCTTAAGTTTCACACGAACTCACGTGCAGCCTGCAGGCCATACCATTTTCTTGAATATATTAATATTTAGGAATTCATGAGCCTTTTTTTGAGTTTTCTTCCATTTGTTTCTCTCATTTCTAGCACAGATTCCATTACACCGTACTCTATCAAGAAATGCCTAAACAAGGCCCAACTACTCATTCGTCGGCTCTTTGGCGCCCATTCGTCGTTCTGTAATATTCATGGTGATATTGTCCGGCATTACTAAAGCAGCCTGTCACGAACTTAGTGTGAGTGGTAGCTGTGACTGAGCGTGGCTGACACATACCCTGCCGTAGGAGAATTTGTAGCCTGTTGGGTGCCTCCATTCAATGTTTCGCACAAGCTCACAGAGGGCGCACTGCAACATCTGCATTGCAATGTTCAAACCCAAGCATTTCCTTCCGTAGATACCAAATGGAAGGTACTGGCCGCGAGCTTGCCTCTGGCGCAACATTTGTTTGACGCTTGCCGAGTCTTTGCCCCAGCGAAAGGGGTCAAACTTGCGAGCGCTTTCGCCCCAGACGTTTGTATCTGTCTGAACGCCGTATGAATGCCAGCCAAGCATCATGCCCGCTGGAACGGCAATGTCCTCTCCAAGCACGTAAGGCACAGTTGCGATGCGATTGGACATGTGGCCCAGAGGTGGATAAAGGCGAAGTGCTTCGTAGATGACAGCATTAAGCAACGGGAGATTGTCGAGATCTTTGAACGAGTAGTTCCAAGGAATATCATTCGTAACCTCTTCTCGTAGCAGATTTTGGATGTGCGGATTAGCGCCGAGCTCTTCCATTGCGGAGTTCAACGTGGTTTCGACATTCTCGTGGCCGGCAATGAATAGCTGTTTGTGGTTGCATTCGAAGTGATAATTGGACATCAAATTCTGCTCGCGAGCGCGATGAAGGCTGAACCCAATTTTATTCTCCCCGCCGGGGGGTGGTGGCGATTTGCATCTGTCATCTGCAAGGCGAAGCAGCCTCAATTGCACTTGGTGGAGCAGCTTATCAGTGTGCTTCGTCACCGCAAGCTTGAAAGGAAGTCTGTCCAAAAATGGGAAAAGCCCTTTCAGCCGACCCGTGAATTTGCTATTTTGAACTCCAAGAATCTGTTGAATGTTGAACGTTCGGTAGTCCATGTCGCCAAACTGAGCATCCAAGAAATATTCTCCCCAGACAGAAAGAGCCCAGCGCCAGACAAATGGGCCAATCAGCACACCTTCACTTTGCTTGCTGAAATCTTTCTGGGCCTCCAAAAGCTCGTTCGCCAGGCGTTCAGCACTCTCGCGAAACGATTGCAGGGGCGCAGGTAGACAGAATCCCTCCTTGAGCAGCTTGCGGAAGGTTGCATATTGCTCGTCATCTGAGTCGATGAGATTGATGCCAAAGAGCTTTGCACCACTTCCCCACGGAATTCTCTCCGCGAGACCTTTCTTCTTCAGGGTTTTGTCACTGTTTCTGAAGATCTGTACCAGATATTCCGGTTTTGCCGTGAGAATTGTCCAGGCGCCTTCGTGCCAGAGAGCCACTGCGCCATGCTTTTCAATCGGTTCCCGAATGAGCTGATTGTAAACATCGCTCTTTGAAGCTCCCCGCAGAACAGTGTAAATGTGAGACCACAATGGTACTCGGGGGACATTTCGTGGAAAGTTTCGTGGCATCGAAGTACCGTATGCGACGGCAGCCACAATGGCCACAACTATGCCAAGAAAGATAAGCATGGCGTTGGGTAAATCTTTCACGACAGAAAAATACTTGAACTTGGTGATTGTATTCATGTTTCTTGTTATGGCAAATTATTTTTGGATTGAAGAAAGCGGTCTTTTTGATGGTGATCAGAAGTGCAGAAGTACCAGCATGACCCGCCGTCTAGAAATAACAGCTACTACCGCGAATAATGGACACGAGCAGACACAGAATAGCTCTCCCACTCACGAATGGTCTTAAAAAGAAGGGAGAATTGTAAACTATCCAATTTTTAGGTACTCGGCTCGCGGAACCTTTCTCGCGTCAGTGAGTCTCGGGTGTGGGAGCCTCTCATACGTCAGGCAGTGAGTTGTGACATTGCTCACAAGGATCTTCGCTAGAACATTTCTTTCGTGCAGCAGGAGAATATCCCGAAAAGTATGTCTATCATGCAGCTCTTGGCAAATCAACTAGCTACGGCTGAAAGCTGAAAACGCCTAACCGATAAAATTGGGTTTACTGCCTTGAAAGTCGGCCAGACATGCAGTACACAGCTGCGTCTCACGGCAGCCACAGCGGATTGAACTTCCACTCACCCCCGTGTCCACTTCGCTTTCGTACAATTCGTGGTCTCGGGTAGATGTTGTCTCTCAAAGCTTCAGTGCCACTCGGATCCGCTTCAATGCATCCGTCAGTGGATCTGGGCGTGTGCAGTGCAGTGGTGTTGTGCGGACAACACAGGCCCAGGCAAGGATGAAATGAAATGTACTATTGAAATACAGGTCAGCCGCTTGTCTCGGGGCAAGGAGCGCTCTAGAATAATGCGTATAGTCTGCGTCGTGAAATTTGATTTTAGATTTTACTTTTCAACTGTCTCGAATATCTGATTATCATTGAGTGGGCTGAGGTATCACCTTGACATCATTTTACAGGGGAGATTGGCTGTATGTCTCGGACCTGGAGCTTTCAGCGATGTCGTATTGGCAGTCGACTGTTGCTTAACAGCGGCGACGTGGGGATTGCGACATACCATACCCTGCAGCATCAATCTATTGCTGTGGCGGCAAAGAGTAGCGGAAAAAGCAAAGCGAAACGTAGTCCGGCAACGGAGAGGCATTACGTAGGTCGATTGGCAGAGTGTATGTCTGACTATTGGCAACCTCTGAGTTCCGTGGGTTTACCTGCTTTCGTTGTGCGCTGCTGGCCTAGTTGGCTTGCTGAATCCGAGTTTCTAGTTCTAGACACTTGGCGCGATCGCCCCAACTCGCTTTATACCTTTTTTCCACCCAATCTGAGAGAGAAGGAATAGCATCTCTCATCTGAAATTCGTACAATGACCAACGAAATGCTGCTACAAGTCTCTGATGCCTGTGTTCTTACGCTGTCTGGCTTTGGCCTTGGTAGCGCGAGCTTGGTGCTCGCTGTCCAGCTCAAGGCATGCGTCGCACCCTTTGCGCAATTGAGTCGCCCAAAGCCGCAAGATAATTGGTACGAGGATATCGATGGGAAGAGTACACCCGAGTCAATGGCGCGATTCTCGAACAAAATACCGAAGCAAGTGTGTCTCTTGCTCGCAGCTGCTGGATTTGCCGCATCTGTGGCGGTGTCGGTTCTCAGCATACTATACATCGAGGCTCGAGAAGAGGCGATCTCGTTTTGGCTTTCCACTGTCACATGGGTATGGATGCTGATCGCGCTTTGTAAATATTTAGATTTTCCCCGCATTCTAACATTGACAGGCAATTATTCTTTTGCGGACCATCTCAATGCGGCTGGAAGGCGCCCCTGTGCGGTGCTACGAAGCTGGTTTACTGGTCGCAGCATCCACTGCCTTGATGCTCCCGGGAATTGTGGCTCAAGCGCTTTCGCTCGTCGATCGGCCAATTCATACCGGACGAGTTATACTAAGCCTTCTAGTGGGCAACACCTTTCTTTGCTTGTGTCTGTGCTTCGGAGCACTGTCGCTCCCAAGGCGCCCTGAAGTTCATCATAACGGCCGCACAGTCTCTGCCGAGCAATCAGTGTGCGCTCTCCAAAAAGTACTGTTTTTCTGGGTGCAGCCCCTTGTCAAGAAAGCGATTCGCCATGGTGACCTCAACCACGAAGACGTTCCTTCAATGGAGAATTACTCAAGAGCTAGCTTTTTATCGGCACAATGGAGCATTGCAAATCGTCGGGGTGGCCTTGTCAAGTCCCTTTTCCACACTTACTGGCAAGAGTTGGCAGTCCTCTGGGCCAGCGTCATTGCACGATCCATTGTTGGGGTTGGGCCTTTCTGGGCAATGTCTAAGCTTATACAGCGTGTGGAAGAGGTCGACCCCCTCTCTCAACAAGGGCCCAGCTTATGGATTTACCCGATTCTTATCGGTCTGTTCACATTCTCTGACCAGGTGAGTTCGTTCCTCGCAATTGATTCGCGAGGCCGACCTATGCCTGCTAACAGCATCGAACTGTCAGTTTATTGGCTCTCGAATCATGTGGCACTCAATCAAGAAAATATTTGCTCCGGTTAGAGGGCAGCTGTCTGCATTGATTTTCGCCAAAGCATTGCGTCGAAAGGATATCAAAGTAGCAGCGAGAAGTCCAGACGAAGAAGATTTGGCCACTGTCGCTGATGGGACTACTGGTGCCTCTGCCAAGCTTTCAACTGATGAGAGGAAAACAAGCACATCCGCGAAATCAGAAGATCTTTCCAAAACTCGACAGGCCATTATGAATCTCATCGGAGTGGACGTCAAACATGTTTCTGATTTCGCCATGTTCCAAGTGTTGATCGTGAGCAGCATTGGCAAGCTCGTTGTATTCTCAATCTATTTGATTCAAGTTATTGGCGCTGTGCCATTTTTAGCGGGCGCTCTGGCCTGGGCCTCGCTGATGCCAGTTAACGCGATTGCGTCGCGACAATATGTCAATGCAGAGACACAGCTGATGCGCGATCGTGACCAGAAACTTGCTGTTGTCAGCGAAGCTATCAATGGACTGCGTCGCATCAAGTTTTCTGCCCTCGAGGCGCAGTGGGAGACGCGAATTCTCACATGCAGAGAGCAAGAGCTCAAGACCCTCTGGCGCGTGTTCCTGGCAAATACCACAGTCTTTTGTTGCTGGGTCGCGAGCCCAATTCTGCTTTCTGCGGCATCCTTGGCGACCTATGCCCTGCTCAACGAAAAATTATCACCCGCAGTGGCTTTTGTCAGCATTGCCATGTTTAAAAGTCTGGAGTCTGCTTTGGCAGGTTTGCCCGAGCTACTTACAGTGGGGTTCGACACGTTGGTGTCAATTCGAAGATTGGATGCATTTTTGCAGGAACCCGAGCTGCAAAAGACTTTCACTCGGGACTTTCGCATCGCATTCGAGAATGCTACCCTCGCCTGGCCTTCTGAGCCCACCAACGGCCATGTGGGCGGTAATGAAACCGGGACATTCACTCTCAGAGAAGTGAATGCCGAGTTTCCTGAAGGGGAGCTTTCCGTCATTACCGGAAAATCGGGCTCTGGGAAAACGCTGCTTCTGCAGTCCTTGATTGGAGAAGCTGATTTGCTTCATGGAAAGATTCTAATGCCAGCCTCTCCCGACGATCCTCCGATCTGGAACTGCGCCAGTCCCGCCAACGACTCAGATAATTGGCTAGTCCCCGGAACAGTGGCCTATGTGGCGCAGACGGTATGGCTGGAGAATACATCTCTAAAAAACAATATTCTATTTGGGCTGCCGTATCACGCCAATCGCTATCAAATGGTAGTCCATGCCTGCGCCCTGGACAAGGATATTGCTTCTCTCGACGATCGTGATGAGACTGAACTTGGTGCAAATGGTGTGAACCTCAGCGGTGGGCAAAAGTGGCGTGTGTCCTTGGCGCGACTTCTTTACTCTCGAGCACAAATCTTGGTCATGGATGATATATTTAGCGCTGTTGACGCACATGTCGGCCGCCACATCATGCAGCACGCCATCGCGGGTACTATCTGCCGAGGACGCACAAGAATTCTAGTGACTCATCACTTCGGCTTGGTCGCAAACGAAGCCAGCTATTTTCTGCATGTGGGTAACGGTACTGTGGAATATTCTGGCTCTACTCCGGGCGATGGCATATGTGTTGAGGGCAGCGGTGGCAGTGTCAAGCCACAGTCAGTCTCCAGTGCCCGAGGTAACAATATCAAGGCCGCAGCATTGAGAAGTGAAACCTCTGCCAGCTCCAGTACGGACGGAACTATTCCTGAGAAGACTCCAAAGAAGTACGTTGAAGACGAGGCTCGCGAGAAAGGTGTTGTGAAGAGCCACGTTTATCAGCAGCTGGCAAGCAGCGGCGGTGGTTGGTACTTATGGATTCCGTTCATCTTCTTGTTGACTCTATTTGAGTGTTCGAATTTTGGTAAGCAGAACGCATTTATGCCTGATTCCCTTTCTGTATGTTAACACTTTGCGAAGGTCGAAACTGGTGGGTGCGTATTTGGACTGCTTCTGGCCAAGCCAGTTCATCTGGTGGAAACACAACAAGTTGGACTTCGGTACCAGCTACACTCTTACAACCCACATTACCCGCCCTATCCAAGCCATCCGAAGTCTCCTTGCCATCACCACCGGAACAGCATTCTCTTTCATACTACCTCGGCTTTTATCTGCTGCTCTGCCTCGTCGGTGCACTGGTGGGGACTCTGCGTTTCTTCTGGTCCTTCCTGATCAGCATCCGATTCAGCAAAAGGATGTTTGAAGATGTTCTCCATACTATCCTTCGATCGCCATTACGGTGGATGGATACAGTGCCAGTCGGTCGCATTTTAAATCGGCTTACCGCGGACTTTGATATACTCGACAGCCGACTCATGGAAGACATGACACTGGTACTGGTCCACAGCTTTGAGATTGTCACCATTTGCTTGGCAGCTGTCGTACTATCCCCGGTCATGGTGCTGTTGGCAGCAATACTTGTTGTTACCAGCATCTTTGTCTCAATTCGGTACTTGTCCGCGGCACGGCCTGTCAAGCGACTCGAGAGCAACGCCAAATCACCAGTTTTTGAGACCTTCAATGCGGCGCTAGCTGGTGCATCTACGCTACGAGTCTACCAAAAGACTCAAGATTACTCGAGGCGTATACATGACCAGCTCGATGAATGGGGAACAATGACTATGCACAACTGGTCCCTGACTCAATGGATGAGTTTTCGCATGAACATCATTGGAACCGTCTTTACGACCGCCGTTGGCTTGCTTGTAGCGCGCGATCCCTTGCACTTTGGTGCCAACCTTGCGGGCTTTGCACTCTCTTTTGCTTTGAGCTTCGCAATGTCAATCTCCTTCGCTATGCGCAATTACGCTACCATGGAGCTGGACATGAATGCAGCCGAGCGCATCACTGAGTACGTAAAGCTGCCCACTGAAAACTTGGCAGGTAAAGAGCCACCAGAGAATTAGCCTCGTACTGGCACTGTTCATGTTGAGAACCTCCAAGTCGCCTACGCCAAAGGCTTGCCCCCTGTGCTGCGAGATCTTTCTTTCAATATCGAGGACAAGCAACGAGTGGGAATCGTCGGCCGTACAGGGGCAGGCAAGTCGTCGCTGACTCTAGCTTTGTTTCGACTTATTGAGACGCAGAGGGGTACAGTGACCATTGATGGCATTGACATTGCTTCTCTCAACGTCCAGAGTCTACGGTCGCGTTTGTCAATTATTCCACAGGTAGGTCCTCACGTCTTACCATTAGTACAAAGTACATTCTGCTAACTTTCTGAAAGGATCCTGTTTTATTTTCCGGCACTGTTCGCAGCAATCTGGACCCTTTCAATCAATACAACGATGAAGAACTTCACAATTGCCTCGCACGCGTGCATCTGATCGACTCAGACAGCGATCGAAGCATAAGCACTTACAGCAGCAGTGGCAGCGATGCTGATGACGAGGCCTCTGCTTTAACGCCCCGAAACAATGTCAATATCTTCAAGCGACTCTCTAGCAAAATTGCTGAAGGCGGGAGCAATTTGTCACACAGTCAGCGGCAATTGATTTGCCTTGCTCGAGCTATCTTATCACGACCCAAACTTATCGTCTTGGACGAAGCGACATCGGCCGTCGACATGGCTACGGATCGTCTGATCCAGCGAAGCATACGCGACGGCTTTGACGACAGTACCTTGATTGTGGTCGCTCATCGCCTACAGACCGTCGCTGACTTTGACAAAATACTTGTTTTGGATGAAGGAAGCATCATTGAGTCAGGCACCCCGCGAGAGCTGTGGCAGAAGAGCGGTGGTGCATTTCGTGAGTTGTGTATCCAGAGCGGGGAGTCTGCACAGCTAGAGAGCATAATTTGCCAGGGCAGACTCTCATAGATGGCAAAGTCCATAATCTTTCAATTGCACGCTGTAAATCTATTTTATTTATTACCTTGGGGACTCGATTACTAGCATAATTACTGAATTACCGAAACCTCTTTCCACAATTCTTTCCGTGCAGCTATCAACATCAAGAAATATGGACTTTTTTCTTTTCTCTTATTGTTCGTATTATGACCGAAAATGGGTACTTAGGGTCCAATGAGGTTCAAGTTCCCTCATTGAGGCGTTTTAAAACAATATCCGCATATTCCATCAGTGCATAGGCGATTGCTGCTTGTCTCGGCACTTTGTGGCGTTGGAGTAACACCGCGCGAAGCATGCGCAATCTTCTCAAGAAGGATATATCTTTGGCCAATTACCTCCGCAGAGCAGTCTCTCGCCGCTTTTAGTCGTGATAACTAAGAAATCACAGCTATTAAAATCACATCCATGAAGATCACAACACTCGCGAGTGATTAATGACACGCCCTCTCCATTCGCCTCGTAGGTGGCTTACTGCGTACTACCCGCACATCCCTGGCCTATATGCACCTCCGGCTCACACACCGAAACCTGCCTCCCTGCCACTTTCAACAAGCCTTGTTCGATTGAAGCCATCGTTTTCCCTGAAACATGCAACACCAGGCCCAGAAACTAGCCTGACCATCCGTGCCTCATCCGATGTGATCCTCACTCTCCACATGCACCTCTGAACTGTCATTGCGGAAGCGAGACGGATGAGGCTGACTTTGTCTCATTTCTATTGAGCTGCCGCATCTCTGATCGCCGAAAAAGACAAAGAACTTTAGAGTATTGACGTCGCCGCAGAACCCACTCCGTGCATCCGCGCCGCGCAAGCCAGGCACATGCCCAACTAATGTTTCGGAACAAAGGCAGCACCCGACATAGGGTATGCATCCAAGGCGTCTAGATGAAAGTTGCCAGCTTGATCCCACGGAATGCCGACCACCCGTACAGGCTCGGCAAACGTCAACCAACCACATCAGTTTTCCGACGCACGCCACAAGCAGAGTGCTAATCGTCCCGAGACAAGCCTGCATATTGGCCGCTCCAGTATGTACACCCCGAAAATGGTGCATTTTTATCCGTGGGTACCGCGAAAGCAAGCCTGATTCTGCTCAGGGCTTGTTCACTCCACTGCTCCCCTGGTCGTCAGCTTTCCTCGGGTGACCCGCAGCAATGTTTCTCATTGCCGTCGGCTTTCAAAGCATGTTCGACTCTATTTTCTTTTTCGGTAAGGTACCAGAATACTACGGGTGTGTTTTTCGGTATCCAATGACAAGTTGTATTAGTTAGTCCTCCTAGTTTTCATAACCCAATTGTTCCTCTACAGCATACCTACATGCGAAGTCTCGGGATTGTAGAGATGGGGATAAGGAAGAAACAATGTAGCAAGGTTTACATTTTCATCAATTGAGTACATTTTGTAATAGCTGGGCTATGCATTCACGGAACAATACCTTCCAGCCACGGAAGTCCTGATCCTGCAGGTGACGTATTCCTTTCGCCATGGACCTGCCCAGACCCAAACGTGATGTCGGTTCCTTCTCAAGATCGCCCATTGTTAATCTAGGCCCTCTTCACTAAAACGCCCGAGATTCTTGGCAGGAAAGAGAGGGGCTCATCAGTTTCCTCAATACCGTCGATGCCTTCCCACTCTCCTGCAGCCAAGATTGCGCCGCGCAGGTCTCTGTTCATGCTGCATCCGACAAAGGTGCTCCAAGCGGGGTTCCAAAGTTCTGATGACTAGTTAGTTGAGATTTCAGTCTGTTCGGCAAAAGCACTTACCCTGTGCGATTCCGGTCACTGTGTTTTTGCTCTTCCCGTGCTCCCAGAAGATGAACTGTCCTCCAGGCTTGAGCAGCTTCCATACTTCCTTCATGATGGGCTTTGGGTCTTTGACCGCGCACATGACTTGAATACTCAGAATTGTGTCCATACTGCCCTCTGTCACACCCTCTGCCTGCAAAATATCACTGTCCTCAATTCCACAGACGAGAAATTTGTATCTGGACTGGAGGTTTGTCTCTTGAAGTTTCTTCGCAATGTCGTCGTTGAAGTGGGGGTTTGGATCAATGGCGTAGATAATGTCAACGAGGGGAGGATCAAAGCGATGAATCTGGTTGCCTGGACCCGGCCCAAGCTCGAGAATTTTGCCACGCGACTGCTTGACTAGCGATGGCACGACAGTGGTGCTCTCATACTGAATAAAGCCCTCGGCTGAGAGATGACGCCGTCAGTAAAAACACGCTTGACCATGCCCAAAGGAAAGAAGGACTGACAAGTTTCAATCAAGAGGTTCGCAACACCTTGGTCGAGCCACTCCGATGGACTCCATAACGCTGCGAAGCCGCGCGTGCGAAAAGCGGACTTGAAAGCTTCCCATTGAACTATGCACTATGTTAGTCCCTTGTGGCCACTACTACACCCATGTATTCCATATTCTCACTCGTAATGGCGGGCCAGAGAAGTCGCAACGGCGACCACAGGCTGTTGAGGCGAGTGGGCTCTGACGGCGGCATCGTAGCAGTATTCTTGTTCAGTTTTTTTTACTTCCTCAAGCTTTGTTGCTGATATTGGCAATTCAATGAGGTGCGTGAGGCTTTATCTCGACGCTGGATCGATTGAAGGCGGGGAAGGAGAAGAGGGTTGCAGGTTAGAAGAGTCTGATTGTGTAACACCAGCCTCAATCAGCAGTTATTCGCTTAGCGTCACGTGCGGTTGTTCTCGCAGCAACAGGAACTTTGGGCCGCCACAACGATGCAGAAATTATGCAGCTGCTGTTGTGATGATCGTATAGCTTCTTTCTACTCATAAAGTGGTCTAAACTGTCCGTTGCTGAGGCTTTCTGGAGTTGCTCTGCTTCAATCCATAGTCCTTAATGCATAGACATAGGCACAAATGGATGATAGCAAGACCGCCAAATGCCATGTACACTACAGTCAAACTATCTATGTAAGCTCTTGAGATCATATCTTTGTCGGATGTAGTTAGGTTCAAATCCTTTAGAGCAAAGGCTGAAGATGTCAGCCGGGCAATGAGCTCGTGGCTGAAACGGTGCTGCAGCTTCGCAACCAAGAGATTGCTTAAAATCGTACCAGACACTGCATTAAATGCATTAATTATGCCGTTTTCACGTTTGGAGGATACAGCGAAGAGGGGTAATATTCTCCGGGCATGACGTACCTGTGGTCCCAGTCGCGCCGCCTAAATCACGGATGAAATTTCGCAGACCAGTCACAACGGCGCGGTTCTCTGCATCCGAACCTGCAAGCAATCCTACGAGAACTGTCAAAAGTATTATATTTAGTTGAGGCTTCTGCGTCATTATGCGCTCAAAAAAGTGCGCAGCAGAACTTACCAGGTTGGAGAGAACAACCCACTCCGATTCCGTCAAGAACGCCCACGACCGCAATTTTCCAAACCTCGAAATTCTGCGCAAACAGCATTTTCCCGACCGCAGCTGCGACCCAGCAAAAAGCACCGCACACAATTACCGGCTTGTAGTGGCCAGTAGTTGATATAATGATGCCAGTCAGCGCGGACGTGAGGCCGTGGGCGACGACCATGGGCAGCAACAACGTGCCCGCCCGCGCAGGACTGGCCCCTCGGACATTCTGTAGATATAGTGGCAGCAAGAACAAGTTGCCCCAGTAAATCCATCCAATAATCATGTTTGAACAAATCAGAATATTTGTTGATGCGCCGTATCGAAACAACTGGGCCGGCAGCAATGGAAGTTTGGCGAAGCGCCATTCAATCGTAAGAAAGAGGCCAATAAACACGGCACCCGAAAGAAGCATGCCTATCGTAATGGGAGATCCCCAAGGCAATATCGAGCCACCTAGCGATATGGGGACCTGTAATTTGTTAGAATTGGTACTTGGGAGTTCTGAGTGGGAAGTGGCACTTGCTAGCATCATTGAAATGCCCGCTAGGCTTGCCAGAGCACCGGGCCAATCGACCATTTTTAGGTTTCCGTGAGTTTTGGCGTCCCTTGGTCCTATTTGAACATCTGGCCAGACAGACGACAAGTAGACTATCGCGATGATGCAGAGCGGGCAGACAAACCATAATGCCCACCGCCATCCGAACGATTGGGTGAGCACGCCGCCGACGACAGGGCCGAGGCCATTGCCAAATGCCACTGCCAATCCAACCATGCCAAAGTAGTAGCCGCGCTGCCTCAGAGTCGTGATGTCGGCAATGGCAATTTGCACCAAGGCGTTGATTGCGCCCGCGCCCAACCCCGTGCAGGCGCGCGAGACGAAGAGCTGGATCCGTGTGCCGCAGAATCCGCTCCACAGGTTGCCAGCACCCATAATGGACAGCGCCGTCACCAAGGCAGCCTTGCGGCCAAAAATATCAGAAAGACGTCCATTAATAAGCTGAATGCTGGTGCTCGTAATGAGAAAGCTGGCGCCGACCAGCGAGATGGACGCGCCCGTGTCGAGAGCAGAGGCTATCGCAGGCAGACTGGTGGAAATGGCCGTCTGGTCCAGGAACGAGGTGAACTGGATTAGCGCCAGGGCGGGAAATACAGCGAGCAGTCGCCTTTTCGACAGCGCGTGGGATTGGTTCTGCAGCAGCAGAGGGGTGGTCTCGTCCATTCTTTCAGGCTGTGTTGTGTCGCTCGACAATGGCTTTGACGAGAATCGCTCTGCGGGCTACATTTGGTTGATAACTTTGCTTTCCGCCCTACCAGCTTACACACTACTTACCCTCTGGACTGAGGCAGCAAAGCGAAAGCAGCATCGGTAGCTGCATACTCCTCATCTCTTTTCTCTCAGACATGGCACGTAGTATTGCTGTTCCGGGACTGGGCAAATCGAGGCCGGCCGGAAGCTGTTCCCCTGTACTCATCAGGTAGCCACACACAGAGGCAATACTCCGAACCTTGGGGGTGTGCGCTAATAACTAGCAGTTTGCCCCATTGGGATGTGCCCCGTAGACGAGCGTTTTAGCTTCCGGCAATAAATGATAATTTCACGCCCTGTGGCAATAGATCCACTCCAATGACCAAAATAGATGCTGTCTATCGGACTGCAATTGAGCTTCAAGTTTGTGGAGAATTGTGCAGTAGGAATCTTATTCTGGAAGAGAAATTTTTATCCATTTCATAGTCTACCTCAACCCGAAGAATAATTTCCAGAGTCGATGTCCTGCGGTACCAAATTTACAAGTCGCGCGGGAACGGAATTGCGTCCCAGCGTATACGGCGAAGATGCCGCTCAGGGTCTCTGATGCGATTTCGGGCGTGTAGCCATCTTCGGTTGTCCATGAGGATAATAGTTCCGGTCGGAAATTCGTCCGCTGTAAGATGCACAGTGGATGTCTCCGCAAACTTGCCACCTCTTCCAGATCCCTCCAGCAGCAAGTCTAGCTCTCTCAAGGCGCTCGCCGCTGCCGGTGTCAACGGCTTTATTATGTCGCGTCGAAATCTCATGAGCGTGGTTTCTGCGCCGTCGACTTTTCCTGTAGCCATGATGTTCCCGATAATTTGGCTTGGAGATTTCTCCTTGACGAACTCGGGCGGTATAATCATCGCAAACTCCCTGCGCCGCAGCGACTGCCTCGCCTCTCGCGACAGGGCCTGCCCCAGCTTTTCGATATTCATGGCAGACAGCGTGCCTCCTCCGAACCGATCATGCTGCAGTACGTGAAGACCAAAGTAGCGCGGAGGCGTGTCTTCGTGGCTGCAGTCGGTATGCCAGGGAAAGTCTGCCATTGTTTCCGAGCGCGCGCGATGATTCGCCGTCTGGAGGGGAATCCGTGTGCCGTCGCTTGGGCGGACATCCCAGAACCAACCTTGCGAGGCGCTGTGGGAGATTGGAAGCTGGTGGCCATGGTTTTTGTTGAAGCTGCAGACGAGACTTTTCAAGAAATAGCTGCTCGGGTCCGTGAACCCGAGCTTGATCTTGGCCATGCCGTGTTGTTCCAGCTCTTGGTGCACACTGGCCACGAACGCGGTTTCCGTCGCTCTGCTCGCCTCTGCAGCTTCGAATTGTATCTCTCTGTGTGCTTCATGATTGCTGCGTACTTTGCGAAAAAATACAAAAGATGCGCCTTGTATGTTTGGATATCGCCAAACTCGCGTACACGGCAGAGTGGCCGTGAGTCGGCGAAGTCGCGCAACTGTACTAGCTGTTCTCATTGTCACAAATCTGTGCGCGCTCGAGAGTGTTTGCGTCTCTCTGGTTAGATTAGCCCAGCGTTATTTCTATTCGAGTCTTTCTGGATTAAGACCTACTTAGGGCCGTGTCACCAGGGGACAAACTGGCGAGCACTCAAATGACCCTGTCAAGAATCTCGTAACTTACACCTAGGGTTACTTTAGTAACAAGATGGAGAAAATACTTTATAAAATTCAAACTTCTTTTGATAGATAAATATTTCTTATTTCCTTAACTTTTCTTAAATATTCTATTTTTTTTCTTCTTATTTTGTATCTTGTTTGTGCCTTTGAGAATGCTTGGGTAACCCTGCCTCGCATTCAGCTGCATAACAGCACAGCGACGATACCTCTTCGGCTCAGGCTCGTTCTGTTTCTGGCCACCTTCCGCTGTCGGTTAAAATAAGACATGCATCGATCAGCCATTTTGAATAGGGCGCGCCACAGAATATCCAATCAATATTGCGAAATATGCAGTGCAACTATGTTAGCGGGCCAGATACAGGGAGTGGTCGCCGACGCAGACGCCCCTCCACTACCGTTTTATGGACGCCACACGCCTTTGGTGCCACCAAGTCACTCCATTGTCACCTCTTTTGCAATACTACAAGATATGCATAATTCAATCCATATCTTGACAGATTGAGTCAATTGTAAACTCATCTAGGCGTAGAGTCTCCGCGTCCAGCCGTCCTTGTCCTTGGAAAGGGCTTGCCTGACCAGTGTTCGTTCCGCTGCTTGAGTGGCTGCCAATCTGTTCTCTCTCTGATCCATCTGAATTGCACATTTTTAGTTTCGTATTGCGAAAAAGAGATCTCAGTCCATGAACAATGCATCCTAATCTCTTTGGGTCGCGCAGCAAAGAGGCAGCCGATCTCGACCAGTCACCGCCACGTCTATCTGCTGAGTCGAGAAGCAATGTTTGGCTTAGCAGACTTTTCGTCTTTTCTTTTAGCTTTTTTCTATACATTCGACTTTCCGAAATCTTGCCTTCAAAATTTTCGGTCGGCATCAAGCCAACTTCGCCTTTCAATCTTACACATGTACTTTTGTCGATCCCCTCTGCTGAGCGCGTGCGTGACTGGAGCGAGTACTACACAAACACGAGTCACTTAGCCGGAGAAGGTTGGCAACAAGCAAAATGGACGCAGTCCAAGTGGAAGGAGTTCGGTGTTCCAAATGTTGAAATCGCATCGTACGATGCCAATCTTCCTGCTCCGCGCGCCGAGAACCAGCGTCTCGCACTTCTCCGGGGCAGCAAGGTCATCTACGAGGCCCCGCTGGTAGACAACACCAACGCAACCTTCACGCCAGCATACTTTGGCTTTTCTTCCAACGCCAACATAACCGCCGGCTTTGTCTACTGCAATTTCGGCAGCGAGGAAGATTTTGATGAGATTGCGCGCCATAATATCAGCGTTGTCGGCAAGATTGGCATCTTCAAGCTCGGCAATGCATCTCCAACATTACGTGACAATGGGCTAGAAATTTTCCGAGGTATTCAGCTTAGCAATGCTGAGAAAGCAGGACTCATCGGAGTAGTGCTATATACAGATCCTCAAAATGATGGTACAATTACAGAGGCCAATGGCTACAGGCCATTCCCAAGAGGCATTGGTCGTCCGTTGACTGCAATTGAGCGAGGCGGATTTGGCAACTCAGGTTTGTCCCATTCCCCTATACGCCATACTTGGGTACTAACTTACGTGTCTCTATAGAGGACTATCATGACGGCTTACTTCCGAAAATTCCTGCCATGCCAATGTCCGCTATTGACGCCACTGAAATTATCAAGTCGCTCAACGGTATTGGCCCGTCAGCCAGGCAGATTGGCGGTCGGTGGCTCGGCGGTGGCATGTATGTCCACGACGTTGGATATCACATCGGCCCTTCTCCAGAGCATCTCACGATCAACTTGGTGAATAATGTCCCAATTGTTCCATCGCAGAGTCACAATGTCATTGGCACGATCCCAGGACAGATTGCTGATGAGGTGGTCATCATTGGCAATCATCGTGACGCTTGGGGTCCGGGAGCCGGCGACCCAGTCAGTGGCTCGGCCGCTCTGAACGAGGTCGTACGCAGCTACGGAAAGGCGTATCAGCATGGCTGGCGACCCTTGCGAACCATTGTGTTTGCCAGCTTTGAAGGTGAAGAGTTTGCGCAGATTGGGTCGTTGCTCTGGATCAAGGACCACCTGGAGTGGTTGCGCGCCAGCGCGGTCGCATATCTCAATGTTGTCGTAGCTGCTTCTGGTCCCATATTCCACGCCAAAGCAAGCCCTCTGCTGTACAGATCTGTTTTGAACGCAACTGCTCAGGTCCAGTCTCCGACGACGCCTGGTCAATCAATCCTGGACATCTGGGGCGGCTCCATTGACCCAGCGGGCGGCGGTGATGCGGTTCGATTTCAAGGTCTTCCTTGCGTCTCGACAGTCGACATTGGTTTCTCACCAGGAATTGGCGATCCTGTTTTTCCGTACCATACTGGCTTTGACAACTTTGCGTGGATGGAACGATTCGGTGACCCTGGTTGGAAGCATCACGTTGCCAGCGCCAAACTCATGAATCTGATTGCTGCCTACCTGATCGAGTCACCAGTCATCAACATGAGCGCCCACGATTACTCCACAGCAATGCAAGGTTGGCTCGAGATCATGTGCGAGCACGCGGATTGCTCACCCGAGGTCGATCTCACGGAACTAAAGGCAGCCGTGGAAAGACTAGCGCGCGCAGCAGGGCTGTTTGACGGATACGCAGAGACGCTGCGCGCCGACGAAACCTCATGGCGGGCTACCGCACAGCGCCTGGTTCGCCGGGCTGATCCACGCACGGAAGCCATACGAGGCATTAACAAGGTGTACATTGCGTTGGAGCGCAAGTTTTATTACGAAGGTGGCATGGACGGCTACAATAGTCTCCACCATGTCCTCTTCGCCCCAGCAGCGTGGCACAATGTCGCCTTTCCGATGCCGGGCCTCGACAAGAGTCTGAGGAGTGGAGATTGGGAAAATGCAAAGGTGAATCTACGTCGTCTTTGAATGCTTTGTGATCTACTAACATGTTTCTTCTTAGAAATGGCGAGACGTGCTGATTGACAAGATTGAGAACGCCACTCGACTACTTGAGAACCATGTTGAACAAGTTGGATACCACACGCTATAGTGTCTGTCTCATTGCCACAACGCGGGGATAGCAAAAGCTTAAAAACCCGAACATGAGTTTGAACACCTTTTCTCATCTAATGGGAACCTGGTCAATTTGATTTTCGTTCTCTGAGTTCACGGAAGTGCTGTGTCAATCTTTTCTCTTGCTGTTTATTACCTACCCTAGAGCCGCTCAGTCCTCCACATGTCAATTGTTTGTCCTGCGCGTGGGTACTCTTGTTATTGAGACATTAGTCTGGCTACCTGTGAAAGAAATTCTGAGCAAGAGCAGCTAATAGAGCAATGGAAAGCCTAGTGCAGGTCTAAGGTGATGTGTTTCCTCATGGATGCCTGCCTTCGCGGGCAGGTGCCACAGTAAAGGCTTCCACCCGCTGCAAGTTAATTAAGAAGTTTCTCTGTGAGTAAATTAACTTGACCTTTTTCAACGAGCGCGGCCCAGTGACAAAGGCTGCTTTGCGCCATCCAATTTACCCCGCCCACGGAAATAGGCATACCGCCCGCCAACATGCATGATGGCCCGTGTTGTGCCAGGGTAGGCTGTTAGTGCCATGCATGTTGGGTCACAGGTTACAACTGGTTGGCCCAACAGTGCTGTGTACGAAACATTTTGCACTCCAGATACTACGCGCATTCTTTCCAGAAAGCCTGAACTCGTGATACCATCGGAATTTGTCCAAAATATACACGGCATGCAGACGACAGCAGTTGCCTCAGACCGCCTGGGGACAGAGGCCATTCACGCGACTCATATAACTAAGCGAGACATACCTTATCCAACAGCGAATCTGGGGCTACTTACTTCAGACTTTTCACCTCCGAGCAGCTGCGCATCTTTGACGCTTGGCTACTTTGGCCATCTCAAAGGCGCCACCGAAATTGTCACATTTGACTACGGCCATGCCTGCGACCCCCTCGACGCGCGCCATCTCGATCCGTCCTGCTACCCCCCTCGCTATGCGGCAGCGTTCGACAACCTAAACGAGGCAGTCGAGACGAGCAATATCATATTTCCAGTGTTTTCGCCTGCATCGAAATGCCCGAGCGGCTACGTGTCCGCGTGCGGATTCGGAGGGCCGACCTCCACGTTTCCTGAGCATGCGCAGCACAAGAACCTGGTTCATCGGCAGTTGGCAGTCGGCCAGACATCGAATAATTTTAACACTCTCATGACCCAGCTTCTTGCCACAACACAGACGGCCATTGGCTGCTGTCCAAGGTAAGAGAGCCGCCCGCGCCACCCTGGGCCGCACAAATGTCTGTGGATGTCGAGCGACTGACTCTCACAGTGGCTATTCATGTTATGCGGATCGCGCGTATCACTGCGTATCGGAAGCATCTGTAGGTGCAGTAGTAACTGCGGATGCAAACACTTTCTGCAAGTCCCACACGGCCAACATGAGAAAGTACACAGCTGCGTCTTCCGATAGCATGTATGCGGATGCTCCCTGCCTGGTCCTGGTACAAGATTTGAGCACCACCCAATCTACAACGTCCGCAGCCTCTTCGACTCCGAATTATACTTCTACGAACGAAACTTCTTCCAATAGCAAGGATACAGAGGGCGGCGGTTTATCAACAGGTGCAAAGGCGGCAATCGGAGT
The DNA here is from genome assembly GCA_029218145.1 of Aphanocladium album. Classification (NCBI taxonomy): domain Eukaryota; kingdom Fungi; phylum Ascomycota; class Sordariomycetes; order Hypocreales; genus Aphanocladium; species Aphanocladium album. The sequence continues at coordinate 7,967 of JARDXD010001671.1, read as the reverse complement.
TTGCATTCCACTGTTTGCAATATTTGCGGCACTGGGCTTGTTTGTATGCTATCGTCGGCGATCACGTCGCGCTGCTGAGAGCCCTGCAGCTGTAGACAATCCGCCTGCCTTGGAAAAAGCGGCACTAGATCACAAAGTAGAGATGGACGGATCGGAGCCAAGGCAGTCCACGATATTAGGCAGCCCATCGCCAAGAGTCGTGTCAATGATGTCGGATCGTTCAGCCACCCCTGGTACAGCCGGAAGCGTGGATAGAATGTCGGAGTTGTACGGATCCAAGCCTATACCGCGGTTGCATGAAGATATCATGGAGCTACCTGCGGAGAGCAACCAGTCGGTGGCTCGCAAGCCTGTTCCGGAGAGGCACTAGGGAGCTATTCATTTGCGCGGGGGTGGTGCATTTCGGTCAAACTGTCAGCCCAGTACCCTCATCACTGTGTAAATTTATAACGAATATTCAGCATTAGCAAATACTTTGCTTTGAGTTTAACCGCCAAATCTATCGGGTGAAGCTTTTCGCGGCTGAATCAGGGTGCGGCGATTACAGGCGTTTTATAGCGCTGGAGCCCTGGTTCCAGCGCCAGTAAGATCTGCAAAACTAGGGCCATTTTGAACGGTTCAGGACAAGGCCGGAGTTTTCTGGTTGAAAAACGCATGGAATGCACTAGCTCGGCGTAATTCAGGATCGAGCCCCAACATCTAACTAGCATATCTCGTAGCCTCGATCTCGAGCATCGGGTTTATCTTCTCTTGAAAGCGTCAGTGCACATGGAACCAAGCGGCGGACCGGCGCCTTTCCACGTCTTAACAGAAAAACAACCATGTTATAACAGAGGAACTCTGAAGAGGGCTTATGTCATCCGGACTTTCAGCACTGCGCAGAATTGCTAGCGCCGGTTCAGGATCGTCAACGTTGTGATATTGCCCGCAAGCTCTGCACTAATAAATCTCCTAACGCATCCTTCTCAACGGCCCAGCGTTCGAGCCTCGTTTAACACACCATCTCCATAAATAAGCCTCGATTCATCTCAAGGGTGGCAGGGAAATTGCTCGGTCAATGTCTCTTGCACACAAGCTTGACAGCGACAGCAGCGATGTCTCCTCTTTGAACGTGACAGAGAAAAGCCCAGCAAGGACCAAAAAGTGGGCGCCCCGAACCAGATCAGGCTGTCTAACATGTCGGTACGATGCTCTATACGCTTTTCCCTCTCTTCCATGTGCGGATTTTGTTGACTCAACCTCCAGGGCGCGCCGTGTGAAATGCGACGAGGGGAAGCCCGCCTGTCGGCGCTGCGCCGCGAACAACCACCAGTGCCGCTATAGTACAACGACGCCTCACGAGTCTCACAACCGGCCCATCGTTCCCAAGTATAGTCGCGAGCCGCAGTTTCAGCTCGTCTCGGAAGCTGAGCCTCCCAGCTGGGACTATTTGCAAGCCATTCGGTACTGTGAGTGAACCGAAATGAACCCTGGTCTCTTATTGTTGAAGCTCGCACCGTGTATTGACAGTATTCATCGTCGCAGACTTCAGTATTGCGAGACCGACTCGCCCGCGCGAGCACGGTAAAGTAGTAGAGCCCTACTTTCATCCAAAGCACGCTACGTATTACATTTGCGTCACCATCGCTGACCAGTTGAGGAACTTGGCCCGCAGCCGCGGCCGGCTGCTTACACCTGGTGAGGACCCAGCATCTTTGGGTACCCTCTGGGAGAAGTACAATCAATATCTGCTGGAAATAGTCATGACTGTCAACGAGCACCTGTATTGCAAGAAACGGACAGATCATGATCATGAGAAACGTCTGGTGATTCCGGGTGTCATTTCTTACATTTATATTCTGGTGGGATTTGATCTGGGGTTGGCTTCGGGCCTGTGGCTATCTCACGTCAAGGGGTTCCTGGCGTATATACAGCACTGTGGCGGCGCCAGAGCAGTCATCCAGACTCCCGGGGCGCATGTACATTTTGCGAGATTCTTTTCGTAAGACTTTGTTTTCCTTTGCATTGAAAGCGTTCGCTGCCCATACCCTCAGCGTCATTGGCTAATTGAAATCGGCGTGCACAGGAAAGTCATCACCTACAACACGACCATCCCGGCAAAACAGCAGCTGCTTGGATACGCCGACTATACCGAACGCCAAATTGAGACGCTGTTGGGGTACGAATTTGACATGGATAATCCCTTTCCGATGGATGCCAGAATTGCAGTTGTACGAATCACCCGGCTGCGACACCAAATTGCGACGAGCGCGGTATCCGAACCTGCCTTGCTGCATGCCATAAATGCAATATTCACGATGCTTAGTGATGCCGACATCAATGGCTGGGTCCGCAAGGGCAATGCCCTGGAGGCCGACATTGCCTATGACGTGGGTCGGATATTTTGCAGTGCAGTCTGGCTGTACGGCCTCATCGCGTTGCCTCGGACGGCAACGTCCGCCTGGGCAAGCACGCAACCATGCCCGCAAGCGTGTGCCGATTGCAGCCCCTCCTACGAATCTCGGTTGTCTTTCCACAAATCGCAGCTCTTGACGCAACTACAGGAGCTTTTCCCCCTCCTCGCATACACGCCGTCGCTCAAGTGGCCTCTCGTCGTGGCAGGAGTGGCGGCTGCGCAGGGGACGGCGGCCGAGCAAAGCTTGGTGGACGACTGTCTGCTCTCCATTTGGTTACATCCGCAAAGCAACGGCGCCGTGTTTCTCTGCCTGCAGAAATTGCGTGCGTTTTGGTCTTCAGGGAAGACCGGATGGGAGGACTGTTTTGATGAGCCATGCGCTTCGTAAGGTCGCTACAACACTGCACACAGGTTGGATTAGCTGTTGATTGAATAGCTCACGCGTTAATTCAAGAAGAAATCTTTCCCCTCTTTGCAAATGTTCTCGCGAGTTGTTTGCATCTTGCTGCACGGTGTCGGTTTTGCTTCAACCTCGACACCATCGCGGCGACTCTTGAGAAAACATCCATCTCAAAGCTGCGGCTGAGCTTTGGCTGACATTCTTTCCCTAGTCACTGATAGCATATGACTTTATTTTCTCGCCGGATTGAATCAAGTTCGTCCCATTCGTTCGAAGTACGGCTCGATTTGCCATACTTGCTGCTATGATATACCAGTATAGTAATGGCAACGGTAGAGTTCCTTTCTGGTAGAAGAATGCAGAGGGGTGACTGCGGCGAAGCGCGTTTAAGCCCTTGTTATTGGCATGTAGTCTAATTATTATGCGCCAGTTGGAAATTAGGCAAGCCGCTGTCACCGACCGGCACCCGTAACGAGTGCCGTTAGAGACTTCCAGCCTGTCCAAGGCGCGACGGGTTGCTGAAACAGTCCAATAGCTCCCGCCATAGCATCAGTGGTATTGGTGGGACCGATAGCAGCTGCCAATGGATATTGATCAAGATTTCACTTCATTTGGAATCATTGGCCAACGTAAGACAAGGGCTGCCGGCTGCCGGATGTGCCCGGCCGCGTATTACGGGTCCATTTACGGCAGGGCAATTTCATCTACAGGCTGGTAGGATTTCAATGCTTGAGACAGCACCTTTTTCTTTTCTGACGAAGAAGAAAGTGGCAGTAAGTCGAGTATCGCGGGATCGGGAGATGACTGTCAAGGCTCTGAGGCCCTCTACATCGATAATGCGCACCGCGGGAGAGCCGAAGCTGTCAAGTATAGCTAGTCCTGCTAGTCCGGCTAGCCTGGTGGGAGACACAACTAGCTCGGAGCGCCAGGGCATCAGCCAAAGTTCAGCGAGCGACTGGAAAGAACAAGACGACGGCAGTTACTAGCGCGCCAGATCTTTTATAGGTTGATGGAATACAGAATCGTAAATCAAAACAGTTATACGTAGAGACAGACACACATGCATCAATGCGTGCAGCTACCTCTGTCCGAGGTGGGTGAATGCCGGGGGTTCATGGTTACGATTACATCATAGCTGTCCTGCTCTCCAACGCGAACAAAGGGGGGATTTAACCAAAGTGAGCTCGGCGCCGAAACATGTGCGGGTATTCGGGAAGCAGAGCTGGAACAACCCCGGGGGAGGGGAAAGGGCAGAGACACAAACGGCAAGACAATAGCCCACACATAGCCTCACCGTGAAGCGCCGGGGGTGGTTCCAGCAGCAGGGGAATGAATGGTGAGCGCATCATCCATGCATCAGCGTCCTGCACCCAGCCCCAGGTGGACACGCAAGCTCTTTTGCAGTATTAGTGGGGAGAGATCGAGCTGTGATGGACAGATTGGCTCTGGGAGCTCCATTGATATGCACACGGAAAAAAAGGAGCAGTGACATGAGCGTTTACTGGGGCAAATGGGCTTGCGTTAAGGTATCTAAAGTGTCAAGGTTTCAACCATGGGGCAAGGAGTGAGAGAAGTTCCCAGGTTTGATCAGCCGCAGGGAATTGGTCATCCAGGTTCTGGCGCAATCAGGCCATCGTATCAGAAAGGGAGCCTGGTCGGCAAAGCAATGTAAAGTTTTTTGGTTCTGGACGGGAGGGGGTAGCGCCGTGTTGCGAGAGGAGCAGTAGAGAAGGCTAAGGGGCTGGCTTCGAACCAATGCAGCGCCAATGCAGCGCCAATGCAGCGCCGGGCCAAGCCTCCGGAGCGGCGGGCGGGCGTGGAAGACCAAGGAACAGTATGACAAAAGCCAGCTCTCGCAACGGTTCTCGTATAGTGAGATTGGTGTCTCCTGTGGCTTACTCTTGTTCAAATAGTGTCTAGACGGCGGGCGGTGCTAGTGCGAGGCTGCAGGGCGGAAGAACGGTGGGCTCTTGCTTTCTTTGCAAAAAGCCAAGGAAAATAAGATTGAACAACAACAACAAGCAAAAACAGAACAAAAATCAAGATTTCGGCAGGATATATTTTAAGACGGGGAAACGCACAGAGCAATGCCCGAAAGGGGGAATGGGATCAAGACAAAAACAGAAGCTAATATGGGGTACATGTATAAGCTCAGGCAATAGCGTCCTGTATGCGGGCTGGCGGAAAACGCCAAGCGAGGCTTGCACAGGTGCCAAGAGAAAAAGACAATTGGTGGACGTTTCCAAGAAAAAAGACCACTCTCGCACCTATGTCTGGGCATATTTTTATTATCCCCGTCGTGGAAACTAATTTGCTGCGCGAGGACGGAGCATGCATGGCGCAAGGACTCGTAAGACGAAAGAGCGCCAGCAGGGTGGACTCCCGGCAAAGAGGAGGGAAAAAAAGGTGTCTGGGGTATGCAGGTTTGATTTCGTTTCACGAGAAAAAAGGAAAGTGACATGCAAGGCTTTGTTGCAGAGGAGGGACCTGAAAGCACATAGGGGACGTACACATCGTGAATTGAACCCCCCCAGGAGCCAATGGATGCCCAACGAGGGGAACCGCCGTGTCCACGCGCGCGGGGGTAGACAACGGACTGTGCCCAGCAAGGCCCTTTTTTCTATCCGAAGTGAACTTGGCCGCCCTGTGCAGCGTCGCGCCACGTATGGGCATCGCCAACTTGGGAAAAGAGGCCCCAAAGAGGAACTGTGGCGCCGCCTCTGCTCGTTCGCCTTGTTAGCGCCCTTGTTGTCAGTGTGCCGTATTTGAGTATGTCCACGAGTAGGAATCTGCGATGGTACATCCAAAGTCTCCCATGCCACGCGGCGTTGGTGTGCCATGTACGTAGCGGGCGTCTACGGGGGGGGGGGGGACCCGCAGCAGCAAGCTTATTTCTCCGGGCAGAGAGAGAGAGAGAACACGGAACGCTCGGGACTGGGAGCCTCTTATTTTCTGGAACTAATTGGTTCCGGTGGCTGCATGGGACAACCACTCCCAAATTTCCCTACACTTGCGGTGTGAGGAGGATGGGATCTTGTTTTATGTATTGCGTAGTCTGCCAGTCACATAACTGGACCGGGGTAGTTGGAGAGGGTAATAGTCTGTCCTCTGGTACAATTGATTCGATGGCAAAGAAGGGTGGGCTTTTTTTTTGTCACAGCAGCCGCTGTATCGGCCTGGGGCTCCGTCTCCGCCTGCAGTTTCTGTTTCTAGTTGAGGAAAAAGAAGAGCGCTGGACGGGCTGTCGATCTGTTGCCACTGGTTCATAACACTTTTGAAGCTTTTTTATTTTTGTACATGGAGCCCGCTGGGTACGCAAGCTTCTCTCTTTCTGGACCAATGTGAATTGTCGATTTCGATCCTGGAGAGAAAATCCAAAACTTTCTCATACCCCCAAGCGGCGCGTCGCCCTTCTCCTCCACCTTGCCCCTCAGGTCCGTCCTCCCCCCTCCCAGCACCACATCCCATCCCAGCTCATCGATTATCGAAAGTGACGTACTACACTTTCGGGGTGTGGATAGGTACCCAACGTTTGCGAGAAGGGTACGGATACAGTCAAATAAGCTCAGCAAGCATTGTCGCAGCTTGTTCTCGCATAGTTTTAAGTTCTTGGACGTATTTGAGTTTATGCTTTCCTCTTTCTGCTTTCACAGTTTTATGTGAACTACCCTTGATTTTATTTTTATTATTTTTCTTTGCACAGGCCAAAAAACGACTCAGACCGGCTCATTTCCTCTTTTTCCGATTCGAGACCAGAGCAGAGTCAAGAATAACTAGTGAATGAAACAAGGAAAAGGAATACAGACCCAAGCCTTTTTTCAATTCAAGGTAAGATTGAAAAATTCATCTCCCATGTCGTCTGTTATTTCACTGGAATTTCCGTCTGTTTTTTTTGTACTACCCCATGCTTTCGGAGAGATTCAGACCCGGGCTGTTCATTCCTCTGCTGCTAGCGATTCATGTGTCGAGTCCGGCTGCGAAGCTACGCTTGTCATTGTTGCTGTTAGCGCCTTTTCTTACCAGATTGGGCCTGTCAGCTCTTTTTTTTTACGCGGAACTCTGTCATCGAGAGACACTACCGAAAAACAAGAGGCCTCTTGGCAGATTTCTGATGAACCGGATCTTGTTGGTGCCGGACTCTTGGAAGACTGCGAATTCCCTCTGTCACTGCCACGGTTCAACCCTGGTCTTTTCCGAACCCCAGTCTGTTGCCAATTTCTTGGGAACAAGGAAGAAAGGCTTGGTGTCAAATCGACACGACAAGGCTTGCGGTTACGATTACTGGGGGGTTGGACTAGAGCTCTCGTATTGGAAGTACATACAGGCTTAGCAACAGCAAGCTACGCGCCCAGGCAAGTGCCAAGGCCACGGATGCGCTGAGAGCTTGTCGTGTACTTTTTTTTAGAGGAATCTCCGCAGGTCCCGGGTCCGCCGAACTAGTGGACAGCGCTACGACGGCCCTTGTCTACTGCGGCTCAGAGGAGGAGGTGGTTGTGGTTCTCTTTAACAACGAGGCTTTGCCCAGATTTCGCTTTTTGCATATTTGTTTATTGTTTTACTTTGTTTCTGGCAAAGTCGATTTGCTCATATTCGAGAAAACAGAACGGACGAAACCAAGGAACAAGACAACAGCACGACGAGGAACGAGAAAGCAAATTGGTCAGACGGAATAACACAGGGTACAGCATACCCGTCGACACAGCCATGGGCCGCAACAGAGGTACGTACCTGATACAATCCAGGCATTCCAGTGGGAAGCAAGCCACGATGGATCTCGGGGATTGTGGTGATATGAAGGCGAAAGGATTTGTTTGCTGCGAGTGCAGCTGGACGAATGCGACAAGAATTGGACAGAGACTGTCAGTCGAGTCGAAGCAACGAGGCAATTGGGAGACTTGTCGAGAAGCGGTCACGTCACAGCGGATGCGACGACTTGGAGAGTGAGCTGCTTTTTTTTAGCGTGCAAAAGGCGCTGGGACAGCTGGGACAGACGTGCGGTGCAGGGTGGGATCAATTGGGATCAGAAGCTCAACCCCACTGAAACCCGCGCCGAAGCCTCGCCGAAGCTCAGCAATGGGACCGCTGAGAGCCCGGCCATCCCCACTGGAGTCCACTGGAGCCCACTGGAGCCCACTGGAGGGAGCCACAGTGGGCTCCTGCCGCTCGACGAGC
>JARDXD010000755.1:0-46872 GCA_029218145.1 Aphanocladium album | reverse complement strand
GGCTGTTGAGCGTTTAGATTTGGTGCACTGTGTGCTTGTGGCGCGGCATGCACGCCATACTGTTTTGTTCATCCGTTTTTTCTTGATTATTCAGACACTAGAAGTCGATCTGCCGAGGCGTGCATGTTTATGGCGGAAATGCGATTTGAGCGTGCGGCCAGGGTGGGATTCTGCGCAAAACCTGATTCGAGCTTACATGCGAATGCTCCGGACGTGGTGACGCTGCCATGACGGTCAACATTTTGTCGTTGCAAAAGATCTAACCTATTTGTAAGAAACCATCCGGGATCCATGTCGTTTTCATCAAGATTTGCAGCAGCTATGCAGCTCTCGCCACAGATACGTCATCTATTGACAACCACTTTGTGGCGAGTGCATGCAGTGTTCCTATTCCTGGCCCTGGCCATCATGACAACATGATTCGCTTCAGCGTCGGACATCACACCGCTGATTTTCATTTGTCACAGAGAGCAGAAATTTTAACATTGCAGTCATCCATCTAGTCTATAAGACGGCCCATTCATACCGCATTTATTACAGCAACGGCCCCGTCCACGTCTCGCGACGCAGGCGGACATACCAGGATTGTTTATGAGGGAAGGATATTTGCCTCTCGCGTCCAAAACCAGATTCGTCCAAGTGCTTGAGAATTCTGTAGCTGTGTTAGCCAAAAATGTATCCGGTTATAAGGATTGCTCGTGACTTACCGAGTGTTATCGATTCTCGGTTCCAGGCAGACGTTCATGGTTCTCATATCAGTGGTAAAGCACCAATGAACCAAGCTCGTCATCCACTCTGCTGCCCGTCCCCTAGCCCATTCTTCGCCCACCATAACGTGTAAGCCTCTATCAAAGTCGCCAGCTTCGCCGCCTAGTATTTTTCCCAGGATATCTTCTTTGACCCAATAAATCTCAAAGTACCCAAACGGTACGCCGTCCCAGAGTCCAATCACCGGGAACGAATGCTTCAATTTCAAAACATTGGGCAAGAATTCGGGTGTAAATTTGCCCCAGAATGCACTGACTCGAGCCTTCGCGAACCAAGACTCGAGCAACTGTGTATCGGAAAGTGATGCCAGCTGCGCATGGTCTGGCGGGTTAGGGCCGACGGGACCAAAGTAGGGTACAGGCTCTGGTGACACAGAAGCCACACGAAACGACAGATAGCGTCCAACAGAGGGAAGAAAGCGCGTATAAAAAGTCTCTCCCATGCGAGGCGGCTTCGGACGCAGGGGGTGCCTCAAGTTGTCTGTAAAGGTGTATTGCAGCGTAAGTGGAGGATAGTAAGTCGGCAAATGCGACGTCGAGAAAAACGGAGTAATAGGATGTACCGCTGGCAGGCCTGAAGCAATAGTCGTTGGAATGGGCGCTCCGGGTAGATCTTGATATAGCCTTGCAACACCTGGCTGGGGAGATGCTGCCCTCGGCGCAACATGAATTGTGCCGCCAAGCGCCGCCGGAGAGCCGGGGCGACTGCCGTTGGGCGATCCAGACGAACCTGGCCAAGGTGATGGAGTCTTGACAGGCTTCAGTGTGAACAAAAACAAATTCGGTGGCAGCTGCCAAAACATGCTTTTCGATACAAACATGTGAGACCATGCCTCGTCGCTGTCATCGAGACCCGTGCCAACCTGGGTTGACTCCGTGGCCAACAAGCCCATGCGCTCGAGCTTGGGAATGAGATTGCGCCCGCGAAGCACGCCGTCGCGCTGAATAGTAATGCGCCATTCGCCCATGGGTTTCGCGGAATCAGGTGTTTCATGAGAGGCTTCCGTGCTCATATGCGGGGAGGGCTCACGCTGATGAAAGTACCAGTACAAGCTCACCCAAAGAATCATGGCAATCTGACGGGTTGGGCTAGTGGGTGGGCTATATTCCTGAGTTGACGGTGTCGATATCGATGAGATGAATAGCGTATCATTCTGCCTGGTCGGCTGAACGAATGGTCGAACTCGTTTCTTGAGCTTTGGTGCAGAGCCGTCCTGCGTATCCATGGCGTCCGCATCGGCAGCGCTTGCGGCAGCCGTGGCAGTGTCCCCATTCGCCGGCGCTGTAGATCCATCCGCAAATACAAGTCTCTCCTCTTCTGTATGCAGCGAAATATTCCAGCCGATGGGGAAGTGCGTTCCATGGGTAAGATCATTGCTCTTGAAGGCAACCCCGCCAAACACAGGGCCGACAGTGTACGTCTGCCCATCGGGCAAGTAAACGGTCTCAGGTGTCATCATCAGACCTATTTCTCGAGTTTTTCGGCGACACAGACAATCCGAGTATGACAATCGAAGTGTTTTGAGAGAAAAACGATGCAAGTTAATGAAGCTGTGTCAAGTAAAAAGAAACGTTCACTGAGGGCTTAAAGTTTCTGCCTTCCCTCCCTCATGTACGAAAGCGGGGGCGGGGTCTCGAAGGAAATAACGACCGCGCAGTACGTGTGCGATCTCCGAGGCGGCGGGTTGACAGTAACACAGTTGTTCAAGTTGATTTCTTTCAGTATACCCGAATAATAAATTGAGGACGGCTGCGCATTTCAAAAACTGTCATCCAATCTGAGAATGTGCGGCTCGTCCCGAATGCCATGCGCTGGGCTGTGATGCGTGACCTTTTGCTCCACCAGGTTAACTTGACATGTCATCACGCAGCCGTTAATGGCTGTGTGGCAGTAGTAATCGTGCGTGAATAAAGTGGAAATAGAATGTCGTTGAAACAGTGCTTCAAGGTCGATATCCTTCAAGTTCACTACGCAGACAACGCCAGACTACTCTACGAGGTAGCTAGCTCTAAAGGACTGCCTTATGTCCATTTAATTAGAACAAAGTGAGCACGATAGCTAAACCTTGCAAATGATTCGAGGATTGATTCAATGACGGGATAATGGTGCATTAGTATTGGAAATGGCATGTTAAACAAGTGGTGTGACAAGGAAAAATTGTAACGTTTGCCACATGAACCAAAATCGGGTTATGTAGAAAAAAGGCTAATGCTATGCAATTCTAGTGATACATGTATTCTATGGAATCAATGCTGTTCTTTAGGTCTTTCCTGCTTCGTGTCTCGCTTTCGGCTCTTCTCATCTTCATCATCCTCGTCTTCTTCCTTTTCTTTTCTCTTCTTCTTTTGATCCTCGCTCTCAAGCGCCTCCTTCACCTCCCAGCCGCCGAGATCTTTCATCTCATCCCACTCAACATCGTACTCGGAAGCAATGACCTTGAGTTCGCGTCGAAGCGAATTCGCTTCTTGAACCAGCTGCTCCCATTTTCCAATGTTGAAGCCTCTCTCCAAATACAGAGCATTCTGACGCTTTGAAACTGTAACATTCATAGCAGCCTTGTAGCTCAAATCTCGACTGATGAACAAAAACCATAGGTAACCAGCCATGATGGTTGTAAGTCCTGCAAGATAGGTAATCGGCTCTACTAGATCCCAGCCCATGTCCGTATGGAATGTGACGTAATAGACTGTGGCCCACCATGAAGCGAGCAGGCCGAAACCACCTTTAGCGAGGCGATAGGCGCTCTTGTGTGCAATCTCGTCGCATTCGTTCTTGAGCCGCGACATGTCGTCAATCTGCTCGCACATTCGTCGAAGCCTCATGCGCATATAATGTGTGCGGTCCTTGAAGCTTGGGACGGCAACGTGAAGTTTCTCTGATACACCTTCAATATCAACGGCGAATTCTTTGCCACGAGCTGCATCTCGTATAAAGTCGCCGACTTCTGTGCTGGCACTCCATCGCACCCAGCTTTTATTCTTGTGGGTAGGGCCTTCGTGCCCAAGGCCGGAGGAGGAGGCAACGTTGGTAGCCTTTGCGCCTGTCTGTTCAGGAACAGCCTCCTTGTCTACTTCTGCCCAAAAGTCAACATCTGGCGTCTTTTCCTTCTTCTCCAGCTGGATCGGAGGCAGCTCCGCCTGAATGAGCCGCTCGAGGTATGATAGTGGTTGATGTGGGTGGATGAGAAGAGCAAGAGGAGGCGTCGATTGTTTATTTTCTTCGATTCTCTCAAGCGGTTGTTTGTTGATATGTTCTTGTCTGGCATCAAACGGCAGCGGAAGCACGAGCTTTAAGAGTCGCGTGGGCGTGGTTAGAATGCGACCTTGGATGATAGTCAGTACTGGTCATAAAATTACCGATGTGAAACATCGGAAATGTGCGTACCCTTTGAATGAACATCGCGATGCGCCTCAGACTCGTTGAAATCGGCCTCTTTCTGGGCCGCAGATTCATGCGGCCTCTCTCGCTGGTACACAGTAGCTGTGGACGCCCGCGCCACTTTTGCAAAATTTCTGTCGTAAAACGATTTATCGTTGCCTCGATATCTTGCGGTGTTCCACGTGTTTCCGGTCGCGATTTGTTTCGAGACGCCTGAGTGAACGTGCTTCGCATGCTGCATAAACAGACACCCCGGTTGGGCAGCTGCAGGGACTTGCTTGCGTAGCCGGCAGCCAGCCGCGGCACGCATCGCCTCCCTCCCTAATTCTCGATTCATCGCGTCTTGAGATGCCGGAAACAAAACTTTATGGTGCGAACGGATGGTAGATCGGGAGCGGCCGCAATCTGGGGATGCGGGATGTGAGGAGCAATTAAAAGGCTCACGCATGATTTGCGCAAGACCTGCATCCTGTCTGAGCCCAAGTATGACGTCAAACTGGACAAGATCAAGATCGACCCACCAATTGGATGATGCAGAGACTGCGCTAGCCTGCGAGGCTGTGCCCTGGAAGAACGGTGAAGCGTCGGATCGAGTCAAAATTAAACGGCCCTGCTAGTACGGAAAATTCCTCATGAAGAAAGCCTTTTTTTTCCGGCGATTATTGCTGTTGACATGGCGATACGGCTACTATCTCGCGAGCTGTCAACTTGGTCCCACTAAAGTAGCGATGCACTAATGTTGAGCGCCTACTAAAGGTAAAGAGGCAAAGGGTTCCTCCAACGGCGCTCATTCGCTGCGGCGACCGAGAAAATTGAATTACAGACTAATTAGGATTATTTAAAATACGATACTGTGATTTTCTGTTTATTTTTCTTTTCTTCAGACTTGCTCACAATTATGTGCTTGTCATTCTTAGTCGTAGAAACGCAGTTGGGCTACTCTGCGCTGTATTTACACTCTGTGCGATTATGAAGATGATGTGACTACCAGAGAAGAATTTGAAAATGGTCTTTCTAGCATTGCAACCAGTTTTACGGAGGAAAGGTGCGTTTCGTGGCGCCGCTCGTAGACAAATAGACGTCTGCCATCGCAAGCGCCACAAAAGTTTCGACATAGACGCCAGCATAGTCCAAACAGTAATTCTAGGGGCGGCGTCTGCCACACAAAGTTTCCGGCTCAGATCCCAATGCATATTATCAAAAATGCCACAGTTTGACAGTTCAAGTACGGGGTAGTAGCTCAAAATGAGCCATGATCTCTTGCGCCACCGAACCATGATCATGCTCGCGTCAAAAATGGCGTCCTGTCACATAGTATAAAGAGGCCAGACGTAACTGAAAGTCTCCCAGTTCTTCTGGCAAGCCAATCCTGAGATTGAAACAACTGCTCAGTCTAGGTTTGATTTCACCGTACCCTTCTTCTTCACGTCTTTCTCATCTCCTACCACGCAATGACTCTCATGTCTAGACTCGGCGCTGAACCGGATTATGAGCGCAGGGATCTTAGCAACGCACCATTCTCGTTCAACAACCTTCCAAGTAGAAGCAGGTTAAACCGAGACCTATCAGTCCACACACATCAGCCACCCATGAACCAAGTCCGATGTCAGTCGCCGGACCTCCTTTCGCCAAGGGACCGCCGACCATCAGCCGCAAAAGAAGCGCCGCTGTACCTGCAAGCCATGGCAGCGCAATATCTCGGCCATACTTACAGCGGCCCCTACGCTGTCGAACCAATCAGCGAGCCGCCTCAGCACGTGTATGCGAACGGGGTCGAAGCTTCTGCTTCCCAACTCTCCCAGTTTGATAATCTCACTTCAGGCCGCGAATTCCAGGCTGTGGAGGCTTACAACTCCGGCAACCAATCCCGCACGATGAACCATGGCTCAATTGACAACTCCCAGCCGTCTGGTCAGAACGAGAGTCGGCAGTCCGAAGGCTCTTCGCCTGGTACCCTGCTTGAATCCCGTACTCTTCAGTCGGTGTCTTGGGATTGGTACGGCGCACATAATGCTACAGCAAGCAATACGGTTCCCACAGGAATTGCAGCAGCTAATGGCCGTGCAATCTCGGATGAGGAGTTCATGTCCTTCGCGCCTACTGATCTCATTGGCTTGAGCTATCTTGCCGCCCACGCCCCCGAGGCGGCTGAATGGTCGACAGAGACTTCAGATGAAGTGGGTGATGATAACTGTTGGGCTCCGTATACACTTGCTTCTGCGCATGCGCGAGACTAAACAAGTTCAATTGGCATCTTACTTGCGACAAAGGTATGCAGGTTGCAGTCATTAGACTGAGACTCCGAGATACTTAAATACCAATTAGAATGACCTTATACAATACTGCCACTATTCTTAATAGCTAAGGATTCTCATTTAGTGTATTGCTAGAGTTATTCTATTTTGTTAGAGATATAGTGCAAGAAATTGATTCAAACAACGTGCACCATGTCCAATCAAGTCATCTGTCGCTGATATGTGTTTAATCACTTTGGCTGGTAAAATCCCATGGGCCGCCTATCAAAATAGTTCTGGACAAAAAGGCAAGATTCTTTTTGTATATGGAAGACAGAAGCCACTTAGACCTTGGTATTTCCATTTTTTCTCAAATAGAGGTCCGTTTAGGAACGCGCGGCACTTTATCGAATACGAATACAGGGTACGACACCTACACTTCAACTTGGGGTCTGGTAGCGGGTGAAGTGCCCCAGTCCATCTCAACTTGGGCCCCGCATTCGCGTCGAGCTTTGCCCAACTAATATCGGCTGCCCCTCCATCGACACCGCTTTCTCCAAGCGAAATCTCCTCCCGCCGACTACAACACCACACCTCCTGTCCTTGGGCAGCAATCTGCGCAAAACACTATTTTTCGAAGCGGCCGAAGATTTTCTCACTCACAATGGCTGACACCACCGTCTACCGAGCGGGAACCACCGCCCCCGTTAACATTGCCGTCGTCAAGTGCGTCGTCCCTCATCTCGCCAGCCCCGCCAACGGAGAACCCCTAGATCGCGAGATTGTGTCAATGCTGACAATATTTGACTTGACAGGTACTGGGGCAAGCGTGATGCGAAGCTGAACCTCCCTACCAACAGCTCCATCTCCGTCACCCTTTCGCAAGCCGATCTTCGCACCCTCACAACCGCGTCCTGCTCGACCACCTTCAACGAAGACAGCCTCACCCTCAATGGCGAGCTCTCCGACATTTCTGGCGCCAGAACACAGGCTTGCTTCCGCGAGCTCCGTGCCCGCCGCGCAGCCTTGGAAGCCGCCAACGCCTCTCTCCCCAAGCTTTCGACCATGCCCCTCAAGATCGTCTCCGAGAACAACTTCCCCACCGCTGCTGGTCTCGCCTCCTCGGCCGCTGGCTTCGCCGCCCTCGTCCAGGCCATTGCCAACCTCTATGAGCTCCCCGACTCCCCCTCCGACCTCTCCCTGATTGCTCGCCAAGGCTCTGGCTCCGCCTGCCGCAGCTTGTTTGGTGGCTACGTTGCCTGGCGCATGGGCGACAAGGATGATGGCAGTGACTCCAAGGCTGATCTCGTCGCTGAGGCTTCGCACTGGCCCAGCATGCGCGCCCTTATCCTCGTAGCCAGCGCCGCCAAGAAGGGTGTCTCCTCCACCTCTGGCATGCAGCAGACCGTTGCCACCTCCGGCCTGTTCAAGGAGCGCATCGAACGCATTGTCCCCGACAACATGGTCGCCATGGAGGATGCCATCCACAACCGCAACTTTGAGAAGTTTGCCGAGGTCTCCATGCGCGACTCCAACTCCTTCCACGCGTGCTGCGCCGATACCTACCCTCCCATCTTCTACATGAACGACGTCTCGCGCGCCGCCATTCGTGCTGTTGAGTCTATCAACGCCACGGCCGGAAAGACCATTGCCGCTTACACCTTTGACGCTGGCCCCAACTGCGTCGTCTACTACCTCGACGAGAACAAGGACGCTGTTCTGGGAGCCTTTGCGGAGACTCTTGGCAGCACATCTGGTTGGAAGGGTGGAATTGGCTCACAGGCTGGTGTCTTGGACGAGACTGTGGCCGAGATCCTGCGCGATGGAGTCACCCGTGTTATTATGACTGGTGTTGGCGAGGGCCCTATCAAGACTGATGAATTCCTGATTGACGCCAATGGCGAGACTGCCAAGCGATAGATACAGAAAAGCGTGATCTTATTCATTCATAAATAGAAATCTACATAATGTGCATTAACATCTTTGAGCAAACGGAGAAACAAAATTATACGCGTCCAGTGCAGTGTTGTCGGCCAAGGCTCAGTCGCCAGCTGGCTCACTACCTAAGCTACGGCGGGCCAGCTGGCGCCTCAAACGCGGGTACAACATTTAACATCTTGCATCACCGACACCCTAAGCCGCTTTTCCTCTAACACCACCATCTCCCAGGCTTTGAATCAGAACAACAAGCTTTCCTGATTAGAATTGAGTCCTTTATCCTGTGGAAGCGCGCCCTAAGCCATCCCTTCCTGGCTTCCACGCTGATGGCGCCCGCTGAAGATCCAGGGCTCGATACAGTGGCCATCGCAGCCCTCATCTCGAGCGGCAGCGAGATCGAGGTCTCTGAGCTGGATAAATCGGGACACGTGCAACAGCGCTGGCTTCATGAACCAAGTGGTCGCATTATTCACGTACTTAGCACCCGCACGTCCCTTTTTCCTGTGTGCCTCACTGCTAACAAATGCCATTCAGATCCGTCCAGAGGGCCATACAAACGATCTCTACTCCCGTTCACTGCGAGAATGGAAAAAGATATTGTCTGATTCTTTTCTGCCAGTCGGATTCCCGCACTCTGTTTCCAATGACTATCTCGCCTACCAGACGTTCGACTCGCTGCAGGCCTTCTTCTCCACCATCACGTCTCTCCTAGCAAACAGAGCCCTGCTGCAAGGTCTCGGCGTCGGCGATGCCAACTCGTCCGCTACCTTTGCTCTTCTGCTGACGATCCTGCGCGATGCAACTTCCAGGGTGGCAACAATTGTATTTGCTCACCGCTTTGGCCTCCGCATAGAGCCTGACGCTAAACGGTACCGTTTCCTGGCCGATTTGTTCAACGACACGGGGTTCTTCCTGGAACTGTACAGCCCCTACCTGTCGCCGTGGTGGAAGGTCATCGCACTCAGTGTTGGCGAAGCGCTGCGCGCCCTGTGTGGAGTTTCGGCCGGTGCCAGCAAAGCCGCACTGAGCATGCATTTTGCAAAGCACGACAACCTTGCTGAGCTGAATGCAAAGGAGGCCAGCCAAGAAACAGCCGTGGGGCTTAT
Source organism: Aphanocladium album (assembly GCA_029218145.1). Taxonomy (NCBI): domain Eukaryota; kingdom Fungi; phylum Ascomycota; class Sordariomycetes; order Hypocreales; genus Aphanocladium; species Aphanocladium album. The sequence continues at coordinate 37,448 of JARDXD010000755.1, read as the reverse complement.
TGGACTCCTGGTTGGAACGATTGTTGTCAAAATGATCGAAGATCACAGAAGCGTTGTTTACTTGATGATACTTCTTGTCTTTGGCCATCTGTGGATGAATTATCTCGGCGTCCGCAGCGTTCAGATGACGAACCTGAATCGCCAGCGTGCTACGATTTTGTTCCAAGAGTATCTGCAGACCGGAAAGGTTCTTTCACCCGCCGAAGTATCTCAACGCGAATACATCATCCTCTGGAGTCCTTCCATCTCAAACCGCCACGGTCAGCGAGTGGCTAAGATCGAGCTCGCTAAGAGCTTTGGGCAGGCGATGAGCAGCTCCTCTGGCCAAGTCAAACTTCTAGATGGCGATAGATACTCCATCACCGTGGCGCCGACCACGGCATACAACAGCACGATGATCCGCATACTGCTATGGGATAACATGCAGCCGAAACAAGCGATCATGGCCTGGTTCGAGGCTGTTGAGATGGCTTGGATCATGGACAAGCAGACCGGCTTCACGCCAAAGTTGGAGCGCATATTCAGCAATGAAAGGGACGTTGTTGACGGATACGTGAAACATTTCGGTGTGAAGGGACTTTGGGATGCCATGATGGAGAAGGGCTGGGACCTGACTACACAGTCTCTTGAGACAGCCGCGCCAGTCCGATTAAGAGCCCGTAAGCTAAACAAGAAGGTTTATTAGAAAATGGCGGGGGTAGAAAGCCCGGTGAAACCGAGTGTACACTAGCTTATTGCCTAAGTCATGTATGATCACTGTACGCATAGATATATAAGAATACATTTTTGCTCAATTAATGCAAGGATATCTAGTTTACAGCGAGCCGTCAAGGCTTCTTCTATGCGTCTATATGTTGTAGTACAGGAGATGTTCAGCGCTCATATTACGTCGGTCATGCATCGTCTTTATCGCTAGTGGCAATACCGCCTCAGGCCAAGTGTGCCCAGCGCATGGCGCGCATTTTGACACCTTCCCAGGTGTTGAGTTTCGGACGCACATCGAGGTAGAAGCTGGGGCCAGGTGTTGAGCCGCCTGGGCGGCCGGCGTAGAAGTCGATCACGTATTCAACCTTGACGCCGCAGCGGTCAATGACCCAGTCGTGGCGATCAAACGGGGCTGTGAAGCCAAGAATCGTGTTGAGGCGGGCAGTCGGCGTCATGCGATCGTTCTTATTCGCGAAAGATTCGAGCTTTGGTCCACCACATCTGTGAGCAGGTCAGATTAGCAATGTGCCGTTAGTTATCACGGGTGCTACATGTAGTAGGCTTACTGTGACTTGGCGAGGTAGGGTGCCTCCCACTCTTTAATCTCTTTCCACGCGCGCTCGTTGACGGCGTTATGAATCGGCACCACAGTCTTCATGTCGGCGACGCGGGCGTCGTAGCCTTTGCGCTTCATGGCGTCGAAGAACATCTTCTCGGAGGGGTACACCCAGTTGCCCGAGGCCGTATCCGCGCCCGATTCAATCTCGTGGTTCGCCGGGTTCGCAGAGGAGCCATGGTCGACGGGGCAAGCGGACGGGTCGCCCGCAGAGCGTGGGATGGTGGAAATGACGCGATCAGTTTCGAGGCCGCCGGAGGGGCTCCTTTGCCCGGGCGTCGCAGCAGCAGCGGCGGGCTGTGATGACCAGAGCAGCGACGTGAGGCGCGAGGCCCATGAAGACTGTGAAGACGAAGACGCAGCTTGCGCAGAGTGATCGACGGGACACTGCTTCGCGGAGGCGGCAGCAGCGGCGGCCTTGGAGGCTTCAGCGGCTCTGGCGTGCTCGAGCCAAGCCTCGCGGCTCTTGTGGTCGACAGGACAGGCGTCGGCGCCCATTGTGTAGTTTGATTCAATTCGGAGGGATTCTGCAACTCTTTTCGCACGGGTGATATGGCAATGCTGTCGGGGCGAGCAGGATGAACGATACGATGCTGGACGGAATCGGGCAGAGTCGCGATACCATCCAGGTCACCTTGAAAAAAAAGTCCCTGCTAGCATCGGCCAAAAGTGGATACCATTAAAAATGACGGAGCTGGGGCTGGCTGGCGGCCGATGTAAGTGGGAAACACCAAAGATGGACCGTTCTATTGGAGGAAATTTAAGAAATCATTGTTATTTCCTATCCAGAATTCGCTTTCTTAGTCAATCATTACGCTGAACCATCGACTACCTGGCAATGTCGTACTGAAGCCCTTGTCCGCTGTCGACGGCTGTGAATGGTTGAGTCTACAGTGGCTTACTCACTGTAAATGACACTGCTGAGCTGCCGCGTGATGGGCTGTCCTTCAGCCTGAACCCGACAACTCAAAAAGCCTTCGAGCCAGCGATCATGCCGCGCAGCCCCAAAGCACCGAACAGGAGGCAACGCAGATGACTGACAGCTCGGATTCTTCTCACATGCGCTTTCCACTTCCCGGCACTCCCTCTTCCTCCTGGGACGCCTACGCCGCTCGCCTGCAGGCTCTCTGGCACCACCCCAAGATGAAGGTCGTAACAGCATTCTGGCTGTTTGGTAAGCCCCAGTTGCTCTCTCGTCGCTGTGCATCGATTTTTAATTGAGACTCTAGGCCTCATTAATAATGTTTTATACGTCATCATCCTCTCGGCCGCCCAAGATCTCGTCGGCACCGTGCCAAAGGGCGTCGTCCTCCTCGCCGACGTCGTCCCCTCCTTCTTCACGAAGCTCATTGCGCCGTACTTCATCCACCATGTCCCCTACCGAACTCGAGTCTTTATATTCTGTGGTCTCTCCGCCATCGGCATGTTCCTTGTCGCGTTGACGCCGCCCGAGACGTCCGTCGCCGTCAAGATGGTCGGCGTGGTGCTCGCCAGCCTGAGCAGCGGCGGCGGCGAGCTCAGCTTCCTCGGGCTGACGCACTTTTACGGCCCTGTCAGCCTTGCCGGCTGGGGATCCGGTACGGGCGCCGCTGGCCTCGTCGGCGCAGGCCTGTACGTCGCCATGACGGAGTGGTGGCGCTTCAGCGTGCGCAGCAGTTTGCTCTTTTCGGCGATGCTGCCCGTGATCATGCTCGTGAGCTTCTTCGTCGTGCTGCCGCAGGGCCCAATGACCAAAGGTGCGACTGGAAATGCGGGCTACGGCGCTGTGCTGGGCGACGATGCTGCCGACGAGGAAGAGGAAAGCTCAGCGACCGCGGCGCTGCTGAATCCCCAGCGCGCGCTGGCGGCGGCAAATCGCTCCTCGGAATTATCCAACCTGAAAACGAATTTGAAACGTGCAAAGTCGCTCATGATCCCCTATATGCTACCGCTACTCTTGGTATATGTTGCTGAGTATACAATCAACCAAGGCGTCGCGCCGACACTTCTTTTCCCCTTGGCCGACTCACCATTTGCCGAGTTTCGAGAATTTTACCCATTTTACGGCTTCCTATACCAGCTTGGTGTCTTCATCTCACGATCCTCTATATCATTCATCCGCATCCATCGTCTATACCTTCCGTCCTTTCTGCAGATTGGAAATCTCATACTACTGACACTGCATGCCATGTTCTTCTTTATACCCTCGGTGTACATTGTGTTTGTTATTATATTCTGGGAAGGCTTGCTTGGAGGTGCTGTGTATGTGAACTGCTTTGCTGAGATTATGGAGAATGTGCCCGAAGAGGAGCGTGAATTCAGTCTGAGTGCTACAACCGTCAGCGACAGTGCCGGAATCTGCATCGCTGGTATTGTAGGAATTGTCATGGAAACGGGCCTTTGCAACTACCAAGTGGCTCATGGCCGAGATTGGTGCAAACAGATCAAGGTTCAACATGGTTAGCTTAGTGAAATGGTTTTCACAATTGACGATAGAATCTGTAGTTGCCATTGTCAATGAACTAGACGTTACTTTACAAAGATGGGTCGCCAATCTGTTGCTGCTCAAGGCTGTGAGAGTGCCAAGTCACAAGCTCTAAAGGCGGTTGCGTGGCACCTTCGAGATCGATCATGAGCTGCCTCCACATTAATCCCTCTTCGCCAGCTCTTCGGCGAACCTTTCTTTTATCCAGCCATATGCAAATGGCCCGGTAATCTCTTCTGGCTCTGGCGCTTAGCCACCATATATGATCAAATCGGCACAGCAACCCTAGCCAATATCCGAGTAACCACATTGCCTGCTCGTTGTTGTCCTCTAACAAAGCACGAAACTCTACACCCAGTTTACCAAAAAAGGCCATATACAAGAAAAATGACTGATGGTCAACCGGAGTATGAAAAAGTTCCGTAAGAATTCGCACGGGCTCGTAGAAAACTTGGTCGGGGTCCTCCGAGGTGTAGTCGAGACCACAAAGGCGAAGCCAGTGACTCGGCACCTTTGACAAAGACTTAACATTATCACCATGAAATGTCTTTTCTTCATCGTCTGAGGCTTCAAACATGTTGCGTAGAATGGATTGGTCATGGAACTGCTTGGTGTTCACTAGCAGCGGAGCAAGGCCCTGGTTGAGTGAGAACCACGCAAGCCGATCCGGGGCTTTGCTGAACACCCATGACTGAGACGGGTCGTCGTCATTATCCAGCGCAAACGATAAGAGACTGAACATCATGGAAGAAATGAGAACAGAATCAGACGCCTCTTGATCGAATCGTTCGGTCAGCGCTCGATTGAAGCCACAGATGGCTAGAGATTGCTGGTAATGTTCAGCCACTCGGCATGCGGCTACTGTATCAGGTGTTCCCAAACCAGGGCTGGTATTTGCCTGGTACATATGCCTTAAATGACACGCCGCCACAGCTAGAGTCACGTCGAGGAGATATGGACGATTGATACCCAGGCTAACGATGAATGATATCTGTCCACCTGCAGTTTCGAGGCCAGGCGTCGAGTGAAAGTGCTGGTTGATGTGATGGAGAAGAGAAACACGCGAGATGCCTCGAGTCGTTGTCTTAGATTGGAGACACGTATTCGCCAGTGATATGGCGGAGGGCTGAGCGAAGGGAAATGGGGTATTGTAGGAAGCAACGGCGGAAGTATTTTCTTCCCCTCCTTGCTGTGAGCCAGATCTGCGTCCAGGTTTGCACTTTTCTGAGGTAGGATATTGACATTCCGCGTTGCATCGCTGACACCTCCCGCACGACGGCTTGCCTTCGTCGCACTAAAAAGGAGATAAATGCATCAGAACGAGATCTCAACGCTTAGGCTGGCGAGGACGAAGATGGAATATACGAACTTTGACTCGACTCAGCTTGCATCCCGAGCAGCCACCCCTCGACTTTCTATGCGACTTGCGCTTTATGTACTGGCGGGTGTGAGCTTCCTGATGTGGCTGGAACGACAGCACCTGGTAGGCTGGCTGAGCGTTGCCGTCGTCCGCTGCAGGTGACATTGTTCATGCGGCCGCGCGGAAGCTTCGGTACAGGTATGCAGCAGTATCCGAATGAGGCAAACGATACATTGCAGATGATGCGCTTTTATATAATGACACAGAGGCATGGGCATCTCGGGAGAGGTCATCCGCGCGACCGTATTCATCGGACTGTGCGGCTGAGGGATAGCGCTAGGATACGGTGGGACTTTGAGATTTGGGTGGCGCAGCTCTCGTTTTCCTTTTTGGGATGTGATGGACAGGGCTAAGTTAAGGCTGAAGTGCAGAGGTATCACGGTATGGGTGGAATCGATTACAGACGGACGATTCGGGGGCAAATTCTTTTGGCTCATCGTCGAAAATTGCTTCGCCTCAATGTTCTGCGACGGTGACGTTGACGTCCATTTCGTTTTCCATGTTGAGTCTTGACGCTAATTAGAAGCTGAAGAAGCAGGCAGCAGTGAAACAACGACCTAGTGTACATCTTGATCATTGTCCCATCGAGAATTGGAACCATAATCTTTCCGGAAGGGTATATAAAGCAAGAAAAAAGCCCCAAAGCGTTGTGAATATAATTACTGCCAAGGGCTCTTGACAGAACAAAATCTCGATTCAGAAAAGATGAAGCAACTCTTACTAGTAGTGGCCCAGCTTCTGGCCCAATGCTTTCGCACTTCAACGGCATCGCCTGCATGTCCTGCGCCGAGCAACGGCTTGGTAGACTTGGGATATGCCAAGCACGTCCCAACGTATATCAACACAACGGCATCCGGCCAGCGCGTGGCCGTGTACAAAAACATTCGCTTTGGCAACTCGCCGACTGGAGACTTGCGGTTTCGGAAGCCGGATACCAATCTCCCGATGCAAGTTGGGGTGCAAGATGGAAAGGCATCGATTTCGGATTCAACATGCATTTCAACGGCCCCTTGGATGGTCCCCTTCCATGACATCAACGGAACCACGTTCGGCGTTGAGGACTGTTTATTTCTCGACGTTTATGTCCCCGAAGACATGAAACCCGGCGATAACGTCCCTGTTTTGCAATGGTTCACAGGAACTGCATTTGCTTTTGGCGGCAAAGAATTCTTTGTCAACCCTATCGGGCTCTTTGACCGCATCAGAGCTGCTGGACTGGGTAAATTTATCTTCGTGGCAAATAACTACAGGTCAGTATCTCCCTATCCTCACTATTGGCTGCACACCAACGGATTGAAAGACTCGGTGTGAGCGGCTTCATGTCTTCTTCTGACCCGGACATGGATGCCAATGTCGGACTTTTTGACGCACTGGCCTCTGCCGAATGGACATCCAAGTACATTCACAAATTTGGCGGCGATGCAAACAAATTCTCAGTCATCAGTGAAAGTGCAGGCGCGGCAATACTGTACTACCTAACCACGCTGCGCGGGGGCAATGCTCATCTTCCTTTCCAACAAGCTTTCATTGCGTCTCCAGCAGCGCCCCCACGACGAGATGTTGCTGCACGACAGCAAAATGTTTTCGACATAGTTCTAGACACGGCCAACTGCACCTCTATAGAGTGCTTGCGTAGCCTGTCGGAGACTGATTTGAAGGCGGTCAATCATTTTCTCATCAACAACACCAGCGCAGGCGGTGGAGGCGGGAATTTCGGTCCCGGCATTGGCTTTGGTCTTTTACCTGACGGGGAAGATTTCGCCGACATACCGGCCAAGCTTCTACTTGATGGCAAGGTCAATCGTGGGCTGAAACGACTGATTGTGGGATCAATGGCAAACGAGGGGCTGTACACTTCCAGTGATTCAAACATGCCGGATGCATTCCCCGCCCTCGTACGCCGCATGCTGCCTGACGCAAGCAATGAAACAATTGCTTCCATTCAGAGTCACTATAATCCTCAGGTTCCAGAGCAACTCGCGTGGGACTGGACGACCGATGTGGTGTTTGCATGCCAGGCATACAATCTGGCGAATGCACTCCCCGACCGCACCAACTTTTTTATCAACTCGATTCCTCCAGCGGCGCACGGACAAGACCTTCTGTGTAAGTTGACACGACATCATTGGCAAATATTGACTGACGTGGCATGATGCAGACTATTTCTACACTGATCAAGAGAGCACCTACGTGGACTATCCAGAGCTCGCGCGCGCGTACCAGGACAAGATTATCAACTTCATGTATGGCAAAGAAATTGCTTGGCCGAATTATGGAGTCAACAGAAACATGTACAACATTACTAGCGAATTTATGAACACTACGCTGCCAAACCATCTGCAAGCTCGCTGCGACTTCATCAACTCGCTCGTCTTGGACAAGAAGAACGGAGCATAGGAATTGTAATTATAGATATAACAGACTGGCCTGGAATAGCAGGTAACATTCAATAAATTGATACCATAAATGCATAAAATCTTTCGAATGTGAAGGGGACACTGAGTCATCATCAGACTTGATGCGGTGCAAACGGCTGCCTGCCCAGTGGCACAGATCCACAAGCTCGTATTTATCCCCAACTATTTCACGACAGAAACGCAATAGATTTCTCACCGCTTCCTTGATATACAGTATTACCTCGAGGATTGTTTTCTCAGGCAAAGAAGGCTCCGGTCCCGAAACAACTACGAGCCACTCATCGACAAGGCGCTAAAATTCTGGCCATGCCGTGGACGTGTCTACCTATGTGCGAAGCTCGAGAACGACTTCGCGCCTGCATTGACGATCAAACTGCAGAAAATATTGTCATGTCGTGGAAGTGATGCGAAGAAAAGGAGTGGCACTCGGTTGCCCAGCCAGGGGCTCGCCTCTTCCTTCTCAACCTGTGGTGAAGCGCAAGGTCTTGGCACGCATGTTCGTTTCCTCCAAGCCTCACATTTTACGTATCACCAACAACATCAACTTTTTCTTTAAATACGAGTGAAATTTCTAATTTTTTGGGAGACTTGTCATCATCAACTTTTTTACCTTTTCAGAAATATCCGAAACCGATACAATCATGGCTGCTCGTGGCTACGGACTACGCCGCTTATGCTGGATGACGGCGATTGCAACGTTTCTACTTCTATCATTCACATTAGTTTACAACAGATCACAGATGGACGATATCTTGGATGACACAAGGTAAGCTACGGTGCTTGTAACTCGACGCAGCCGCAGATCATACTAACGCGCATAGCTGGGACCCAACCACGCCGAACCATATTTCCTTTGCGACGGCCACGGAGTCTACCAAGCCGTGGATCGACTTCTATTTCCACCGCCTACAAAATCCAGCGGTATCTCCCAGCACGCCGAGATATTCCCCATTCGGAGCGCTGGAATGGCGGTTGCCTGAAGACGTCTCGTGGTACACTGGTCTCGGCAAAGACTTGTGTATCATAGACTTCGATGACCGAGCCTTCAACGTCTCAGGACAGATCTTCGGGCCACATGTCATGAGCTGGCAAAATGCAGGATCGGTACACGGTTTGTCACTCGGTATTCTTAACCACTGGCTCTATAGTAAGTGAACACCGAACCCAAACGGCAGATACATGCTAACACGGGTAAAAGGCAAGATACACGGATACAAGTACTACTATATAGCAGTGAATAGTTTCGAAGACCGCCGCACTTCTTGGAAGAAGCCGACAATCATTTCGAAAATCTTGGCCAAGCATCGGACGTGCATCTACCTCGACTCCGATGCTCTGTTCAGAAATCTGGACTTGCCATTCGAATGGTTGCTGAACTACTGGCAGATCAACCCAGCCTCTAACTCGCTCGCTCTAGCCTACGACCCGACGCATGAATGGAACCAGGACGAATTCGGAAAAGAATATCTCAACACAGGGTTTCTCGTCGCACAAAACAACACGAGAACCTTTGAGATCCTGGACGCGTGGGAGAACTGTCCCAACGACGGCGGTCGTTATCCGGAATGCACCAAATTTCGGACAAACGAGCCCGGCCGCCCGACAGACCAAGGAGGGTTTGGCACTTATGTTCGCTACGACTACGCGGACGACATCAAGGAGCTCCCCTGCGACGAAGCAAATGGGTTCCCCGAAGCGCATGCCGGCTGCGATGGCACCTTTATTCGCCATTTGTGGACCGGCAAGGACGGGTTTCTCAAGATCTTCGCTGGGGGGCAGATGCCAGGCCCTTACTTGGAGTACTTCCACCGAGAGTACATTGCGACGATGGCAGAGTTTCACATACGTGAAGCAGAGTTAATGGGGGTATGAGGGGGATGGGTAGTCAGTGGAAGGGGGTCAATAACGGACAAATAGGTACCATGTGCAGTAGTCATTTCAATCCAAGCTTATGATTTCCTTCAGTTACTGAACTATGACCTCAGTGCAGTGTTGGTAAACTAGCTACAAGACAACTGGAATTGGACCCTGTCTGGGAACCTGAGCCGTCATTGCCGTTATTACCGTATTGCCCGCTATAAAGCCGCTGCAATGCAACTATCCATTACTAATGTTGACTATTGCGGCGCGCCACTAAAATCATACACGTCTTATTCCCGAAAGCTGCCCAGGCCTGAACTGCCGTACCGATGTTACCATAGGAAGCCCAGAGCTCTAGGCCATGAGGGCTCGCATAACGGGCGCAATCATGTCTTGGATGCATGCCCGCCTCTTGCTATTGTCGTCTGCTATTGATGGACAAGGGTCTCAAACCCGAGCAGAGACGGCAAATCCAAATAATGACAGCGGGCGTCTCCAGGCTCTGCGTGGGCGACAAGTAGGAAGAATTTATTTGATGGGCAGCCCGCATTACACCACATCTGTGCCGAGGTCATGGCCCGCAAGTATCCCCAGCGCCATCAGTTCCGGCCCACCAACGTTGTCGATTCCGGACTTGCAAAGGGCAAGATGCCACGCGAAAGCACTGCCAAAAAGGTTGACGGCGCCAGTGGATTTGTAACAGCTTATGGGATGAAGATCTGATGATGGGCCCGGATATAGATTGAATTTGTCTGTTTGTTGCCAAATTACTTTCGTCATTGGCTCGTGGGGTTCGGAAAGCGGATCAGTAATCCCCTCCCTCGAGGCAAACACCAGTCGCAAATATCCGCATGAGGCCGCCATATTTCCGGCTACTGCAGCGCCCTGCGAATGGGCAAAGCTAGCTAACTAACAATAAGCCCGCCAAGTGACAAAAAGAGGCTAGCTAGACAAAATGCAGAGTGGCCGAAACCCGCAAATTGTTGTTCCAAGCATTTTAATAAGAATTCCTGGCTTCCCCATCCATTTCAGACCCAGACACATTTATTCAAACAGGTCTTTGTTGAGAACTGGGAAGCAGTCTGTCGGAAGCTCGCGCCAGTCTCAACAACCGAATGCTCTGACCAGGCTCGTGCTCGAAGCTCTCTGTGACAATAAACGCCTTTTCTTTGGCGTACCCTTTCCTCTTTGCCAGCCCGCACCACTGACGCTACTAAACTTTTGTCGCGCGCTCACTACAAAGCTGTTCTCGATTCGACAACGGCACGTCGCAGCACTACTACCACCATGTCTGCCACAGTGCAGCCGCCGTCGACCGCGGTATCTGAACGGGACATGGAAAAGGGCGTGGTTGAAAATGGACAACTAGACCAGACTGCCGTCCATGATCAATCCGACGCCAGCGAAAAGCAGCTCGACAGGGCTACCGCCGTAGAATGGGACGACGATCCGAGAAACCCCATGAATTGGCCAAGCTGGAAGAAAGTGCATCTGATTATTATGCTCTCGTCGTTTGGCTTTGTCTCGTTCGTACCCTAATAACCCATACCCGTTGGCGCAACGAGTTGCTAATCATTAGCTGCATAGGTCTGCCGGAACCTCCATCATCAGCCCTGCGACCAAGGCAATCATGGAGGAATTTCACGTTACCCGCGTCGTCGCGCTGCTTCCACTTTCTCTCTACTGCTTCGCGCTTGGGTTCGGACCTGTCCTTGGCGGCCCCCTCTCCGAGACCATGGGTCGCAAGCCGGTATACATCGGCACCAGCATCCTCGGCGCCCTCTTCACGCTCGGCGCCAGCTTCACGCACAACTTTGGGTCTATGTGCTTCTTGCGCTTCATGGCTGGCTTCTGCTGGGCTCCTGCGCTGGCCAGTGGCTCGGGATCCATTGTCGAGACGTTTGCGCCCAAGAGTCGTGGGCCCATGATTGCCATTTACGTGCTCATGCCCTTCCTTGGCCCGGGCTTTGCGTATGGTTGCCCCTTGCCCCGTCACTAACTTGGATGTAAACCTAATGGCGCTAACTGTATGTTATAGTCCCATTCTCGGATCATTTGCTGTCAGTCGTCAAAACTGGCGTTGGACGCAGTGGATTCTGCTCTTCTTCGCCGTCTTCACGCTCCTCTTTACGCTGACAACGTCGGAGACGTTCCCCGCCATCCTGAAGCGCCGCTTCGCCAAGGAGCGCGGCGAGGATGTGCCGCCGTCGCCGCCGGTTCTGAAGCGCATCACCGCGTTCCTTCAGACCGGTCTTATTCGCCCTGTGCACATGTTGCTGACTGAGCCCATCACTGGATTCCTTTGCCTCTACGTGGCCGTCAACTTTGGTATTCTCTTCAGTTTCTTCGCCGGCCTCTCTTACACGTTCGGACGCGTCTATCACTTCAATATTGAGCAATCCGGCCTTGTCTTCCTTTCTGTCGCTATTGGCTGCATTCTCGGCTTATTCACCATACTAATTTGCGACTTCAAACTCTACCGAACGCAGATTCCCAACTTCCCGCCTGGCAAGGTTCCTCCCGAGCACCGACTCTATCCCGCCATGTTCGGCAGCATCGGTCTTCCTATCGGCCTGTTTTGGTATGCCTGGACAGCCAAGACCTCCATCTCGTGGGCTAGCCCCGCTGTTGCTATTCTGCCCTTTGCCTGGGGAAATCTTTGCATCTTCGTCTCTTCCATGCAGTACGGTGCCGACACGTACCACGGCAGTGTTGTTGCCAGCCAAGCCAGCGCCAACAGTCTCGCGCGTTATGCGTTTGCTGGCGCTTTCCCACTATTCATCGTGCAGATGTATGACAAGCTCGGTCTGGATTGGGCAGTCAGCCTCTTTGCGTTTGTCACGGTCGCGCTTCTTCCAATTCCCTGGGTCCTATTCAAATTTGGCCCACGTATTCGCGCTTTGAGCAAATATGAAACTGTTCAGTACGAAGACTTGTAAATTATGATTGCATAGATCGGCGTTGTACTTGATTTTGCCAAAGATATTACGCATTGTTTATATATAGACTTGCTCGAACCGGAGCTAACTGCATAAATTATTCATTTTAATTAGAAACTGTATCTATTCACAGTAATGACTAGTCTCAGTATGCTGTCTGCTTCCAGCCGTTGTTCCCTAGGCCCATCCGGCCAATTCGCCTCTTCCGGTAGATAGAGACAGCTCCATCACTCCTGGATCACTTGCCCGGGGGCAATGTTGAAGTCCTTGTCAAGGTAGTACCAATGATCGTATTGGCTAGGTCGCTCAGCAGGAGGCAGGATGTTGCCTTTCGCGGGGATGTTAAACTTGGCAGTGGTGTTGCTCGACGGGGTGTACGTCTTGCACCAACGTGGGTTGGACGTCTGGTCGCGATTGATCTTCTTCTTCTGAGTTTCGCCGCGCATGAGCTTGAGCCAAAACTCGTTGCTTTCGCGAATAACAGAAAGCATAGTGTCTGGGTCCTGGTATTTATTGCCGTAGATGGTGTTCTTTCCCGCGCCCTTGATGACCTTGTAGTACTGCATGGAACTGTTAACTGCGAAGTATCTAGCGTAGGGGCTATTGGCCACTTACGACAAACCAATCGTAAAATGCTTGCTTGCTGCCTGGGTGGAACTTTTCCAGGTCATCAACGTCTGGTGGTGGGTCAGAAAAAAGTTCGAAAGGATTGAGCCGATCAACGCTACTTACTGTTTACCTGTGAAGCAATGGGGTCCTTCACGTCGATGGCAATGACCTTCCAGTCTGTTTCGTTGTCCTTAATGTCGACATGGCATCAGCTTCTGTCGAAAATTTCATTTTGCGTTGTAAAGTGACACTTACATCAATCATGGCAAGGCCACCAAGGACTTTGACCTGCTTGAGCTGTCCTACGTAGGCGGGCTCCAGCGAACTAACGTCAAAAATGTCCATGGGATCATTGTCACCTGTGTAGCCAGTGAAGTTGTGGATAACAGTAGAATCCTCCCAGGTCTGAGGAATGGAGCCGTAGTTGAACGGGTATGATTTATGCGGCCAAACACTGAAGACGAAGCGAGGCTTGTTCTTCTTGCTATCGTGGAAGATGGGGTCTTGAAGAGGCAGGTGTGTCAGCACAACTTTTACGGAACTGCACCGTTTACCAAAACTTACTCAAGGGCTCATCTCTCTTGGTTTCAATCTTGCCGTCTGTCCAACGCGGGATCTCAACGTACATGTTGATAATGTTGGGGGTATTTCCTTGGGGGTAGATGGGGATGTCATGCCAGAAGGAAATGGGATTGCCATCTTGTTCCAACCAAATACGCCAATCCTGTTCGCATGTTAGCTCCAAGTAACTATGATAACTGGGAAGCTATCGGGCAGAACGTACTAAGGTGTTGCGAGCACCAACTTCTCTCAGGGTCAGAGAACTGGGGTCGAAAGACTTGGTGTCATTGCTCTTAGCAGCCGAGCCGCTCACAGCAGCTGCAGCAGCAAGGGAAATCAGAGGCAGAATGGACAGCATTTTGAGATTTCTGCAACTTTTATGAAAGAAGAGAGAAAAACACTACGCATGCAGAAAAGAGATGTATATAGCTCTTTATGACACTAACAGCTTGGCGTTCGGGGGTGTGCTTCTGGCTCTTCCAAATGTAGAGAAAGTCCGTCTCCACAAACCCTCTCGCTCTAGACCACGCCCGTGCCAAATGCTGCTCCAAATTTTAATACACTAACTAGCACAATACATGTCTCCCTCCATCCTCACAGCGTGGCATGCGCTAAACAACTAAATCGTTTTATGACGGGAACGACTCGGCTCTAACATGCCAGGCAGGTTCGCCAACCTTTGGAGCGTATCATGAAGAGAGAGAGAGCCTTGTAAAACTGCGCACGCGATGGACTGAGCTTGCGCAGTTGTTAGCGCTCTCCACCATGTACCTTGCAAGCGCCACCAGCGGGCACCTTTTTAGGCACTCGGTATGCTTAAAAGGCCTCCAAGCTAGCTGCTGATCCAACGGGGCCGAGATGCGCCAGCACGTGGCCACCAGCCGTGTCGAGAAGCCAGAGGAGGGCGAGCAGGGACAAAACGCCATGGTGGAACGATGCCGCTGCGGCTGAAATAGTGCAAAGAGGCGTCTTGGTGCTCAAATTGTACCACCCTTGGCAATGCGTGTCATAACCTGCATGAAGCGGTGATTTTGTTGCGCAGGTACGCTGGCTTTCGCTACTGTCTTTGACGCAACCGCTACTTATGAGCATGCCGTGCGTAAGACAGGGTGTCGAAATTTCGCGCCAAATATTCGCACAATGCTGACTGTTTGGAGTATGATCTCTTATTATACAAATGCGTATGTACTGTTTTCTGTTCTTTATATAACATTTGGGATATATTTGTGCCACTGTCGCGCTATGAATCCCATCTAGGCGCGTTTATAATCATGCCCATCAAGCATCCCGAGATCAAGGCCGTAACAGGGACTGTAATTATCCATCCCATATATATCCACCCAACCAGTTTTGGATTGATGCAGCGCCAGTCTCCGTTTGCCAAGCCGACACCGACGGTGGCGCCTGTAATACATTGCGTCGTGGAGATGGGGAGACGCAGCCGCGTCGCAATAATCACCGTGATGGCCGTCGCTAATTCCATGCAGAAGCCACGTGTAGGTGATATCAGAGTAAGGCGGTTTCCCAGCGTGCGCATGACATGGTAGCCAAAGGTCAACAGACCGAGGACGATGGCACCACCACCAAAGCACAGCACCCAGATGGGCACCTCCACCTGGTCCCTGACAACGCCGTGCGACCATACATCAAATGCCGTCGCGAACGGCGCAATGGCATTGGAGACGTCGTTGGCACCGTGTGTAAATGATGCTGTTGCCGCGGTTAAAATTTGCAACGCCGAGAACATGTACTCGGCGCGATTGTCGAAGTGCGGCGCACGAGAGTGCATGTCTTCCAGATCCCAGCTCAGCACTGCGTTTCTCCTTTGCATGCTGATGACGTCCTTTTCAATGCCACGGAGGAGAAATCGATTGATACGCCAGGCAATGACACGCAAACTCTTCCAGCTGCCCGGTGGTCGAGGTGGAACAAGGCTTTCGGCTGCAGAAGACAGCGGTCGCGACGGCAGCGTTGGTGATTGGGCAGGCGGCGGGAGAATCATTTCGTCATCTTTGTCGAGGTCCGACGGCCCGTTGCCCCCGTGCATCTGCACTGACTCCAGAAGCGACTCAGATGCACGAACATAGGATAGTTCTTCCGCGGTTAAATGGCCACGATAATAGTCTTTAATTTGAGGCTTGACAAAGCCACGAGGTGTTGGCGGAGGTGGTCTCCGTCGGAGCAGGAAAGGTCCTAGCAAGGCATGATACCACCTGAGTGTCCAGTCTTGTCGAATGATTCGGACCCAGAGGTACGGCATCACGAACGAGGCATGCAGCAGTGCACCGCCAACAGCAACGGAGAATATGGCGATGATGGTGTCCAGCGTCGTGATGTCGCGTGTACGAAGACCTTTCCAGGCAATCAACACTACAGCTGGTCAGCACACTCTCGAACAGGTGTTCTGCACGAGCAACGATGGCGCACTTACTGGTTACGGAGCCAAAGGTAATGAAGCTGAAAAATGGGATACACCAAAATGCTCTTCGAACGGCGTTTCGGTTTGTTAATATCACATGTTTCGTGAAGAAGAAGACGGCGGCGCCGATAATTCCGGCTATTCCTGGCGCCACGACCCAAGCAACGAATACTTGAGAGGCGCCTTTCCACCCCCAGTTCACTTTATCGATGCCAACGGTGGCGGTGGCCGTGCCTATCAATCCGCCGATGATGCTGTGTGTGGTTGAAATCGGCATGCCGTATCTTGTCGCAACAGTGAGGAAGACTGACGATGCCAAAATGGTGCACATCATCGCCAGCAGGAGCACCTGCGGCGCCTCGTCGAACAAGTGAGGATCGACGATTTTGGTGCGTATAGTGTCGGCTACTCTGCTTCCAACCGAGACACTGCCGGCAAACTCGCAAATGGACGCAATCACCATGGCCTGCTTCAGCGTCAACGACCGTGACGACACGGAGCTGGCAAAGGAGTTTGCGACATCGTTTGCGCCGATATTCCACGCATCGAGGAATGCGAAAATAGCCGTTAATATGAAAATATAATCGTATCTGTGCATGACAGCCATGATTGCGGCTGTCGCCGGTGGTTCCGACAACTACCAGGGAAGCGGCAGGTGGCTTTCACCAGTTTGTAAATGTGGGAGGTGTAAAATAGGGATATTAGGACGAGCAGTATAAAATGGAACACATCTCCCGAAGAAGTATATTTTACCTCAACGAGCGAGGCATTTGACACATCCTGTAGAAATTCGACAAGAATATGCCTCTAGCAGGCGGTTGAGGAAAGCAAGTATATGCGCAAAGGTGCAGCGGAAGTGGGTGGTGTCAGGATTAAGAGCTGGCCCAAGCTGCGATCTCGTCTGCAATGCGACAACTACAATGGTATTCTATATTGGCCAATTGAAAAGGCCCTGGTGGGCAAGGCGAGGCCACGCGCTGGATCGGTCTGGACACGGGGGGGGGATGGGGGAACAAAATGTACAGTGAATGAATAACTGACACACCCACTGCCAAGTCCTAGTGCCCAAAAAAAACCTGACGCGGCTCTTTCAGCATATAGCTGCGGCGGGCCATGGAGCAAGCTGGTAGAAAAGAGGGCTGTGCGTGGGTCGATAGTCTCGTCACAGAAAATGTGGCAGACAGCCGGGGCGAGAGGAAAGGGTCTTGGTAAAGTCACAGTTTTCTGGTCATGTATATGTTCGCCATGAGGTAGTGGGCAGGGAAAGTGGACATTTACGTAGCGGGTTGTGGGATGGCGTTGAAGTGTGCGTCGAGGCGCGATTCTGATTCGACAATGCACTACGCCGCATCTCTCTGTCTTTTTCTGGAGCCACGCAGACAAGCGGCTTCTTGGCCGCCTGCGGATCTCTCAGGTTATTAAGACAGCGTGATTTCGGTTGTGCTGTCGGAGAAGGGCAGACCCTTGTTTCGACAAGGATCTGTCGCTTTTGTGTCGGTGTTGGCAGGGCCTTGGCCAGCTTTCGTCACCGAATACAACGTGATGGCGAGAGGGACGAGTGCAAATGCGCGCCTGGGATGGCTCTCTCGGAAAGCTTGTACTAGCACATGGCGCAACATGATTGGAAAGACCGCCCTTCCTTTTTTGTTGTTGTTGTTGCTGCTAGGATAGGGTTGGCCGTGACGCAAGACGTGCGGATAGAGTTGCTCCAAACAGACGGCACACACTCACCCAAGGAACAGGAAAATGTCGTGACCAACAATGAACACTGAGACTGCTACCGTGAGAGCGTAGAATTGCGCAACACTAAGCTCTAGCTCTACATGCTCACTGACGACTGAGCCGAAAGGCAAATATACATGGATTGACAGAGCGGTGTCTGAAACGGCCAATGACGACCGTCTGTCATGCGGGTCAGAGGAACTGCGTTGGACTATTGATTAGAGGGCAAGGAGTAAATGAATTGTCGCCAGCGAAAATACCCACCCAAATTTTGATGGTCAGTCTCCCGTGGTATTTCCCGTGAGCATATCGCTGTCGCATTGTCATAAGCGGTCAGCACAAATGACAATGGTCTGCAATGCACTTTATGCAATCACTTGACGAGGTTGAAATTTTCTCCCTGCAAATTTTTTAACAAAAATTATAAGATGCGAAAATTGGTTCCTGCGAGCATGAAACGTTGCGCCTGCAGGAACGAGTCTGCTCATGCCTGAGACAATGCCAGTTTGATACAGTGTAAGTCGCGGAGCCAGTCGCAGAACTAACAAATTACAAACCGATCCATCGGGTGAATTTAAACAGCCATGTAACGCATGAGAGCGACTTTTATTCTTTCCATATGCAAGCTTCTATAATTAGCCATAAGCGAATAAACACGGGAACTAATTCCCCTAATTAATTATCCCCCCCTGCGCCCAAGCATCCCGGCCCTCTCGAATAATACGAATCAGCATCCCAGGCAGCTCCTTCAGCTCCCAGTCCTCCTCCTTCAAAATCTCCCCGCTCTTTTTCAAAAACCGATCCTCAAACGCATGCCACATGTCCCGATCCTTTTCCGACACGGCCCCCGGGCGCGGATAAAAAGGGTCGTTGCGCCAGAAGCACTCGGCGGCGCGGCGCATGCCCGCCGCGCTCATCTCGAGCTCGCGGCAGCAGTCAAAGTCTAGAATCCACAAGTCGTGACGCCCAAACGCTTCCGTCATCAGATGCCTGTCGTGTCCGGCCGCGGGACTCGGCTGCTCTTCTTCTGCCCGCGGCGGTGCAAGCACGTACTCGACGTCGCCGGCGTCGACGCGGGCGACCCAGAGCAAAAAGGCGAGCGCCTCCGCCATGGCGACGGCGTAAACTTTGACGGGAAGAGTGAGCTGCTCCATCTGTTCCATGTGCAGAGCGAAATTGCGCAGGCTGAAGAAGCGCCGGCGCAGACCGTTGCTGTCGCCGGGCTGCTGCCCTAGTCGCCGTCGGCCGAGGTACGGACGGACGAGGCAGCTCTCGTTGGCCTTGTCCTGCGCCATTTGCGCGGCAAGCTCCAGGCTGGGACAGTAGTGGCGGGACAGAAGCTCGCGCACGCGCAGCGGCATGGGTGGGATGCGCTCGCTGATCAGGGCTTCGCATGCTGTGAAGCCGTCGGGGAGCCTGGGGAGAAGCTTGGACCACGAGTCCGAGGAGCTGGGGTCGAGGAATGCGACGTGAAACGGGATGTTGATTCTCATGTCAGGCTCAACTTGGCCATTTTGAATATGCTGACGATAGGTCCTGTTGCTCTCATTTCCCTTGGTGGCACAGTACCGACGAATGGCGTCCAGAATCGGAGTGTGCATGCGTAGCTCATTTTGAAGAGATCGCCCTGGGCCGCCATCCGCTCTCTTGACGACAAGTGCTGGTTCTGCGGCTGTGGCCTCTTCTGCCCAAACTGTCCCGCAGAATCCTTGCCCGATTTCGACGAGTTTGGCGTCGCTGTTTAGAAATGCTCCATATCTCTCTGTTTGCGAATTGTTGGTTGTGAGTGTAGGCGATGCGAGAGGCTGAAGTCGGCTGCACAGCGCTGACATATGAATACGTTTCCTTTACTTGTGGCTGGATACAAGTTCCAGCTCTATCAGCCATCTAAGCCTCAATTGAATCTCATATTTCAAAACATCGAGATTTAGACAGCCATCCTTTCCATACAGGGCCAACTTACACACTTGTGACAGCCACGGCCCCACTAAACTTTAGCCATCCCCAATTCCGAGTGCCGACTCAAGACGCCGGCACCGAAACCCAACTTTCAACATCACCACCACAGATACAATAAAACGCCGCCATGCTCACACGACTCCCTCTGTCGCGCTCCATAGCGCGCTCCCTCTGCGCATCGCGCATCTCCTCCCCCGTCGCCGCCGCCGCCATCGCCCACCACCACCGCCGCCACGCCTCCAACTTTGGCGCCGCCCCCGGTCCTCCCAAGCTGCCGGCCAAGGAGCAGGCCGAGTTTGAGCGTCTGCAGCGCGAAGCGGCCGTCTCGTCCGCCTTTCAGCCCGAGCCCGAGGTCGCAGAAGCCGAAACGAGCGCCGCCGCCGCCGCCGATACGACCGCACAAGCGACCAGCGCGACGAGCTCGGCCGTCGACTCAGAGCTCAACGAGGGCGGCGGCCTGTACCGCGGCGCCAAGCCCGAGTTTGAGGGCGACAAGAACCCCAAGACGGGCGAGGTCGGCGGGCCAAAGAACGAGCCGCTGCGATGGGGCAGCGCCGGTGACTGGAGCTACAACGGAAAGGTGACGGATTTCTAAAGAAGGGGAGACGGCATTGGGTGGCAATGACCACCCTCTCGCCACGCTCCCAGATGATCACCACGACTGACATGGAGAATTGAAATACCGCCATTGCCAACTGCAAGGACGGTTCTGTACAACACTTTACGTATCGAACGGGCTTTAAGAAGAGAAGGAATTCACCTTCAATTTTTGTATTATATACATCCATACATACGTTCGCTTGGTATCAATAGAGAAATAAGAAACCACGCAGATGCTCATGTCCTGCGTGATGTGCTGTTTGCCAAACTAGAAAATAAACAAGAATCAATCGCAGGTTTTCCCTTACATCCGCCGCCCGCTCTGCGCGCAAGCAAATTTTAAAATCAAGTCAGAAAAGAGAAAAAGTGTCCCGCTCGCAAATGTTAGTACACGGCGCTAAGCACGGCCATCTATGCCGCCACCGGGGCCTTTTCATCTGCGTCCTGGGGCTTGTTGCTGTCATCTCCGTCAGTCATTTCCACATCCTTCTCAGCAGGCGTCTCTTTAGAGTCGGCAGCATCCGCAGCGGCTTTGCCGTCGGCGTCGACGGTGCGGTTTTCCTTGTCGCCTTCCGGCTCTTGGACGGCATCCGTCTTGTCGCCACCGTCCTTGCCTTCGCCCTGCTTCCACCAGTTGCCTGTGATTTCGCTGCGCAGCTTGTTGATGCGCTCCTTTTCGAGCTCGCGCTCCTGACCGCTAATGTTGCCGAGGCTGGCGTTGACCTCGACCATGGCCTTGCGCATGCGGTCCCTGCGGGCTTGGCCGCGCAGTCGGGTCTGCGCCTGCCCGCCGTTGGCGACCCAGCGGATGCTCTGCACCATGTAGCTAACTCCGTCGTGAACAGCGTGGCGGCTGCCGAACTCGCCACCAAACTCGCGGCTGGTGATACCGTATCTGGTACATCCGCCGTACTTAACAAGGCGTGGCAGAACCAGGACGTTGATGTGCAGATCGCGGTTTGCGGGAATCGACATCGGGCCGGATTTTGGCGGCGCCGAGATGACACCTTCAGAGGTCAGCTGCACAGGTACCTTGTTCTTCTTCGTCTCCTTGGCTCCGTCGGCCAGGCTAAGCATGGCTGTGTCCACGTCTTCCGTCCATTCTCCCATAATCCATCCAGAGTGGATACAAGCAGCAACAACATCAGAATCATCGGTATAGACGTCCGTTCCCCATAAGAATGCTCTCGAGGTAATCTCTTCTCTGGCAACAGGTGCAAGGTGTACGCGAGGTACTTTGATTGTCAATATGCTGTTCTCTTTGCCCTTGATTCGCTCCAGGGGAAGAGGCTTTGGTGTCGAGGAGAAGCCACGATTCGTCGAGGTTCTGGGGACAAGTCTTCCGCTCTTGATTTCCGTCTCGTACACGAAATCTCCAAGATGATGTCGAGGTCGATGTGAAACGGAATCCAATACGGCCTTGGATGATACAATCGTTTTCGTCTTGGGTGGAATGACGGGAGCTTGTATTTCAGCCGGCTTGGGTTGTGGAGTAGAAGTTTGCCCAGGTCGTCCGGCGTGGTGGTGATGGTGATGATGGTGGTGGTGGTGATGCGCTCCAGCAGCAGTCTTGTCTCCGGCATTGTCTATCGGGGTGCTGGATTTGCCGCTCTTTAGTGGCGTTATGCCCACCAGAGGTGACGATACTGAGTCGGGGGCGTGATGGTGGTGGTGGTGACTATATCTTGCGTTAGCAGTAATTTTATCAATCAAGTCGATAAAGTCGTACTGATGGTGGTGGTGGCCCTTGACGCGCTTAGCACCCCGGCCAACAGGAGTCCGCCTGCCGGAGCTGTCGTCATCGGGTCTGTCGGCTTCATCCTTTAACTTTCTTCTTCTCGGCTTTTTTGCTCCGTCTGGTGCAGAATCTTCGTCCTCACGCTTGGCGGCTGCTTGTCCACTGGGCGCAGAAGTGACAGGGCTGGAAGCGCCCATGTTGCCCACTCCACTGCCAATACCAGCAAACATGCGTCCAAATTCACTCTTGATGCCTGGCTCGCCGGCTGGTCCTGGTTGCTGTGGCTGGGCACCCTGCACTGCTTGCGGCAGAGGGGACATGCGACCTTTGCGGTTCATCTCTTGCACGCCTAGCAAGTTGCGCTGAGGGATCTGGTTGCTCTGGTCATCACCATTTCTCTGCCGGGCAGGGTCATACGGCGCGGGGCCATGGGCGGGATTGGGGTATCCAGCTGGGGGCTGCTGATGGTGTTCTTCGCGGCGGCCGCCTGGATGCAATCGTTCCAGAGAAGCA
Source organism: Aphanocladium album (assembly GCA_029218145.1). NCBI lineage: Eukaryota > Fungi > Ascomycota > Sordariomycetes > Hypocreales > Aphanocladium > Aphanocladium album. The sequence goes on along the minus strand of JARDXD010000755.1, from coordinate 14,906 downwards.
CGGTCGGGAGAGTCGTAGGGCTGAGCAGAACCAGCGGCAGAACCTTGCGGATGGGGATGCGAGGTGGGTGCGTAGCGGTCCTGGTGCTGAGGCGGCGCGGTTTGGTAGGAAGGGCCATGCGGAGGGTAGGGGCCGGAAGCGGGAGGATATTCTGGATGACCACGCTGATGGTCCATGGGCGCGCGATAATTGTGATCAGATCCTTGGCGGCCCCAATGTTGGTCTCGAGGAGGTTCGCGTCGATCGGCTGGCTCTGGCTGCCTAGAGTAGGGTGGTTGATTTCGGGGGTTGAGCTCTGGCGGGCCGTGGCGCGGTTCTCCACTGGCGTATGCATGCTCCCTTGCTTCCCGCTCCCGTTGGTCGGGGCCGGGCTGCCTGTCTCGCTCCAATCGGTATCGGTCATCAAAAGGGTAGTGTCGCTGCGCAGTGCGGTCTAGATAGTCTGCACCATGGCGAGGGTCATCTCGGCGCGCATATGGGTCTTCTTGAGGTGCGCGTCCCAGATCCATTGGTCTGGGCAGACTGCTGAACGGTTTGGGCTGGCTGCCGGGCGTGTTGGGCGGACCAGCAGACATTCTGCCAGGTTCTCGGCCAGTATCCGCAGGAGCTGAAGGGTGTCTAGCATGGTACGATTGAGGCGTGCCATATCTTTGGACATCGGGAGGAGTCGCGTAATGGCCGCGGGGAGACGGCGCAGCGCTACCGCGCGGGTCGTAGTTTCGCTGATGGTCTGGCGTCTGCGGACGTCGAAAGGGGTTATACTCGGACGATGCTGAGTGCATTCGAGGCGATGCGTGAACCGACGGGCCGTATTGAGAGGCGGATGCGGTCGGAGGCGCAGAGTGCGGCGAGTAGTGCGATGGAGGAGGCTGCGACTCGCGTGAGGCCGGGGGTGGACCGCCGAGCATGGACGATATCGACATGGAGCTGCCTGCACCTGGAGAGGATCGCGTAAGTGAGTTCAATGCGGGCAAGTCTCTGCCCGAGCCAAAAGAGCTGGGTGGCGGAGGCCCTACGCCAACAGGCGGTCGCGGTGGCGGCGGACCATAGCTGCCGGCGCTGTGACTATGCTGGTGATGGGGCGGTTGATGCTGCTGCCCCAAGTGCGGCGAAGGCGTCTGGGTGGGAGGCGGCATGGCACGGCCAGCACCGAAATCGCGAACAGAAGGTAGCGACGCGGTGCGAGCTGTGACGCTGGCGACGGGATCGTAGCGCGAGGTCGCGAGGTGAGAGTTGTCAGACTGGCGGCGCGGCGGGAGCGCTGGATCGGGACGACGATCGGCAGAGGCGTCGAGGGCGAAGGCCGAGGACGACGGCGACCTGGGCGGCAAGACAGCTGGACGGTGCGCGGCAGAGACGAATGCGCTGGCGGAGCTGCGTCTGCTGTTGTCGTGATGATGATGCGCCGCTGGTGATGATGATGATGATGAGGCAGCAGCAGATGCGGTGACGAGCGTTGCAGCTGGCGGTGCTTCTGGCTGCTCCAGGCGGTGGTGGTGCCTGGAATCCATGGCGGCTGGCTTTTTGGGGGGCTTTGGTACCGAGAATTTTTTTTAGACTTAGCGCGCCCGGGCTGACCTGGCACTTGGAGCGCTGTGAGTGGACAGCGGCAGGGCAAAACGGGGCAGAAGCTGGGGGTCCCCCAGAAGCTACAGGGCCTGCGGGCGCTGGAAGCTTGAACCGGGACCCACACTTGGGCCTTGAACCTGTCCCCGAGTTTTGCTTCTGGGGAGGCTGGTAGAGGTTGGCGTGGTGTGGCGTCGTGGAAGGAATCGAACAAGTATGGGTTTTTTTGCTGGCTATGCTGGCTTTCCAAGTCGTGGACGAGGTCTGTATGGTTTGTATCTCTGAGAACCCTCTCGTAGCTTGTGACAACGCCTCTCTCTCACTGCCGGACGGGCTCGCTCGCTGAAGCTGCCCGACTCGACTCGCGGGAAAATCTGCGGGGCCTGTCTGCTGTTCGAGTGGCTGAACCTTTCTCTCTCGTGCAAAATCAAACACTGACAGGACAGGCAGGCCACCTGGGCTGGGGCCGCAACAGCTGGGGAAACAACCCGTCCGCCCGTGAGACACTTGGGCGCCCAAAAACCACGCTGCACACCAGCAAGAGCCACACAAGCTTTCAGAACCGACTTTCAATGGCTCCGAGACAAGCCATGCGCCGGCAGTGGTACGATCGCGGGGAAATGCTGGGGCTGTTGATGATGACGATGCAGAGTTTGCGAAAAGCATATTGCAACGGACGAGTCTCCTCCGTCATTCTCCAGCTCCCGCAAAGCTTCCCCAGACCGTAAAGTTTATAACTCAACTATCTTTCCTCTCTCTGTCAAATCTCATCGAGAAAAGGTAAACCGACCAGATGAGCTGTTTTCGGGTAAGCGCCACTTCTTTCTCCCTTCCCCAGTGTGTGTGTGTGTGTGTGTGTTTGTGTGTGCTGCGCTAGCTCACTAACCTCTGGTTCCACTCCTCTTCTTCCTTCTCCTCCACGACCAGACCAGTGCAACACAACCACGGCTGCGCTGCTTCTCGACAGCTATTCCGGGCCTGGTCCAGCACGCCGCCGCAAGACTATTCCGAATCACGTATCATGTCGCGACAGGGCAGCTGTCTTTGAAGGTGCCTCTCCCACAACCTCAAGCCACTTGTCGACGCAACCGCAATCTCGGCGCAGAAACACGATCGTTTGCGTGTTGTAGCACAGCTTCTGCGAGTAAATGACTCAAATGGCACAAAATGACAGCCCAGTGTGCCGTGCCGCCATCCCGACGCTTCCCGTCCACATGGCAGACCTACCCACCATCAAAAACCGTGCATCTGGGGGAAACCTGGGGTCGATATACAGGCCTACCAACCCACAAACGTGATGCCAGCTGCTGCTCATATTGCACGTATTATCACGCCTTGGCACAGCCTTGCCATCTTTGATCTCCTTAAGAATGAGTAGTATGCTATTAGTGCCTTTGCATTGGCTGTGTATGTCAGTTGGTGATGGCAAGCTAGGGAAGAACGAGCATTTAATTCCCCGTTGGACCATCAACACCGACAACACGTTTCGGACATCACGCCAGCAGTCAGCATCTCCCCGACAGAGTGGATTTTGAACCTGCTACGTAACACCATCATCAACAATTGACCAACTATCCACCGCCCATGTTTACAGAATCTGGCTGCCGGCTAATAATAGTAGACAGCTTGCCTAATGCTGCTGCCATTCTAATTGCCCTCGAATCAGCAATGCTAGAGTTAGGACTATATTTCTGGGGTTGGCTTACAACGGCCAAAACGCGTCAGCGCCATGGCTAATTTCTGTTGCCAAGTGATGGAACAAACGTTGCGATCGTCGGCTTGTTGCAGGCAATAGTGGACTCGGCTTATACACTGAACCCCAAACAAACGTAATGAAAATAGACACACCGTCACATCAGCGGCGACCTTTTGCGACTTTGATATGCTTGCAAAGTCGCAACGGGCATTGATTCTGCTATAGTGTCCTCTTGATTTACCATTTTAGGGTGGCACGCAAGCCGACTCGCATGCAAGCGCATACGCTCAGCACCACTCGACGTCGGATTATATGTGCATTTGCGTTCTTTTGCTTCACATACATCAGTATGTTCAATCAGCGCCTTTCCATGTTTTCCAAGGCCTCCTTCCTGATTGGGCGATCCGTTTCCCCCAGGGAAGCATGCATACGCAAGGTTCTCTACAGCACATCTGACTTGTTCTGCCGTATTTCCCGACGGCTCCTGTCTGCCGAAGATCGGGGCACACATCTTTTCGACAAAGTAAGATTGTGTGGCGCTTTTACTCTTTTTTTTTCCTGCGAATGGCCGTGCTAGAAAGGTTCCTTCCTTGTTCTCCCGTTTAGCCAGTTGCCCAGAATAGCTAAACGCTGACGCGAGTAAACTCTACACTTGACTGCGATTACGGAATGTAAAGTATCACGCTGCTACAATCAGTAAGCAACGTCGAGGTGAGCTTGCCGACTGTGGCGATGGTTTGCATTCGGGTACCTACGCTTTGTAGCTTGGCTCCGACGAGGGCTGGTGTTCTTCTTCGGGGTTGTAATTGCGCTGGTGACGTTCCGGATGATCATGATCGCCTCTTCTGCAATTTGGTAGGCTGAGGATGTACAGAGGGTTGGCTCCTTCAGGCTAGCATCCCCCGACTCCACCATCTTGGGCACCGCCACCCTCGAGAAACTGACGACCGGCCGGTCCGCCTCTCAGACGCTCCGGAACCAGGGCCACGCGCTCTGCCTCCAGGACGCCGACTGGATCGTCGAGGACTTTGGCCAGAAGAACCTCGCCGACTTTGGCACCCTCGACTTCACCGCCATTACGGCCCGGTCGAGCGCCGGCGACAGCACCCCCGAGGGCGCCAGCATGATCGAGATCAAGGCAGACGGCGTCACCCGCACCAGCTGCAGCGCCGGCGCCAACGGCGTCGAGTGCAAATTTGTCCAGTAAATGCTGTTTCAAAAACCTTGTTCACAGCTGCCTTCCTCGATAAAAGATACCTTTTTCACATAAACTCTGCTTTACATATAGCCAACTCGTTACATATTTGTACTCTTCATTGTTCCCGCCGTGTTGTATTTGGCTAATGGATGAGACTCGTCACTCGTGTATATCTTGGCCGTGGTTCTGGTGGCTCTATAACTTCTCCTCTCTCTGACCAACTTTACCAAATACCTTCTCAGGGACTCCATACTTGATTGCCCACACCAGGTCATGATCGGCCCCCTCGACGCAGCTCGCCCCATAGGTTATTACGCCGTTGGCGCAACGATCCGCCGCCCAGCAGGCGTCAAACCACGCCTGCCCTCGTTGGCCGTAATCGCCCACCATGGAATCTTTCTCTGCGTGAAACACATCAACCGTCAGCGTCTTCCCCGAAGCGCGCAGCGCCTCCACCAGCCGCGGCACGTACGCCTCGTAGTCGCCTCCCCAGTCGCTCCAGCCGCCGTGGGCGGCGTCTGGCACTTTTTGCATCATGAGCACCGCGTCGGTGCCCATGCCCTCGAGATTCTCCGTGTACGCCTTGTTCAGGAGCGTCGGCCGCATGCGCATCTCCATCTGGCCGTCCGTCAGGGGCGCGCCGCCGTCGGCACCGCTGTCCGGCTGCGGGGCAGCGCCGGCGCTGCGTGTGACGACGCCGAGCAAGCTGGACACGGCCGAGGCGCCGGCGCCAATGGCCGGGTTGACGGTGCTCTTCATGAAGCGCATCAGCGTGTCGGATCGGCCAATCATGGCCGCGGGCAGACTCTGGACGACGCGCATGGAGATGACGCCCGACTTGGTGGGAGGAATCCACGGCCCGGCCATGGCGAGGTAGGGCCGCTCCGGGTGCAGAAACTCGGGGTGGTGCAGAATGAAATCCAGCGCGTAGACGGTGCCGGCGCTGTGGCTGCCGACTGAGACGTTTTTAATGTTTAGATGTCTCAGGAGCGCTGGTATGGCATCTAATCGGTTGTTAGTTGTGTCTGTTGACGCGGCATCTCGTTGCGGTAAATTCACCTCGCCAGACTCGCAGCCTATCCTGCACCTCGACCTCCTCCGTGCCACCGTATCCTGGCCTTTCAACGTTAATGATGCGAATCTTATACTTCTTTGCGAAACCATCTTTGGCTGTGTGCATCCAGCGGCTGCCGAGCAGCGGAGGGAAGAAGAGGAAGATGTTCTCTTCCGCCGGGTTTGCTTCATTACGGTATCCATAGTCAGCGTATGATATTTTCAGCGGCTCAGCTCGGCCTTGGATGATATTGCCCGGGACAATATATTCCCGGCTAAATCTAGGGTCGCTGAGTGAAGGCTCGGTTGCCATTTCGATGATGCGGGAGGTTGAAGTTGAAGCCGCGGATGTATTCTCAGGCTAGCCACTTTCGTCTCCAACCTCGTCTAGCCAGCCACGGACGTCGCGACAGTTACAGGTACCCAAACGGGTACACGATGCATAGTCTAAACGAGACCAAACACAAAAAACCTTCTACACACGCAATTAAAGTCTAGGTAAGAGCGTACACTTTAATCAACAAACGAAGCCAAAGCAAGGGTGCAAATACTCGGTCGGTGGTGTTAGTTCGACCGTCTGCTACCCTACAGAAGCCGAAGCGCCGTGGTCCGTACGAAGACTGCATCTCGCATCAGAACTGTCCTAAACGAGAGTGGCCAGAGCCAAATAGCCAAAAGCAGCAAAGATTTTCTGCATTCCCCTACCAGAGTATCATACATGGCACGGCGCCGAAACCAAGCAGCTGCCATTATTGGTGACGACGTAAGCTGGAGCACGGAAAAAATAAGGTGCGGCTGTCTCACTGACCGAGGGATTCAGGAGACCTTCGACAAATGAACAATCTATATTCAACACATTGAGGCTCAAGAATCTCTGGCACTCAACGAAAACTCGGATAAAACCACACAGAATGGGCTCATCAGATATACCACCAGCTTCGGCGCCGCAATGGCTCATTCCGGTATCGACGCTCTGCCTCAGCTCCGGCGTGGGCTTCTGGATCCTGTGCTACGTCCTCATGACGCGGCGCGCGCTGCAGACGCACGCGACGCCGATGCCGCTGCTCGCGCTGGGCATCAACCTCTCGTGGGAGGTGGTCTTTGCCTTTTACGTCACCGAGATGCCGATTGAGATGGCGGGCTTCGTCCTGTGGCTGCTCTTTGACGTTCCCGTGCTCTACGTCACCGTCACCAAGGCTCGGCACTCGTTTGCCTCGTCGCCGATGATTGCGCGTCACGTTTCGCTGCTGCTCGGCATCCTGTTCGCGGCTGGCCTGGCCGTCAACTACGTGTTTGCGCGCTGGTGGCTCGCAGAGCCGCACCGGGGCCACGGTCGCAAGGACGGCAAGCCGTGGTTCGGGCTCGAAGCCAGAGACACCACGGAGCTGGCCTGGTGGTCGGCCGGCGTGGCGCAAATGGTTCTGAGCGTCAGCTGCGTGTCCATGCTTCTCAGCCGAGGTCATTCTGGTGGCCAGAGCTATGCCATTTGGTAAGTCGTCAAGCCACAAACATGCGGTTCTCTTCGAGGACACCAATGCTTCGCCGCCGAGGATGCGCATGGAGCAGCACAAATCGCTGCTTGCCAGAAAGAGGGCGTGTATCAATCAAAAAGTCATTCGCACTGTGTAATGAGCGGCCTCAACTTCTAATGTCCGTGTTCGTCCCCGGCAGCCAACACGCGCTGGTATTGGATACCGGTACAGTGGTCGAGCTGCTCATTGGGCCGTGTTAGCGAAAGCGACATTAATTGCAGCCACTCTCGTCTGCAAGCGTACCCGGCATGCAGAAAGGGGGAGAAAAATCATTGAGAAACCCTAGAAAGAAAAAGGCCTCCAACTAACATGTCTTGTGTTTCTTTTACCAGGTTCTGCCGCTTCGCGGGCACGCTCATGGGCTTGCCGGTGACTTGCGGTCTGCTGTGGTGGTACTGGCCCGAGCCTCACGGCTTCATTTTCCATCCAATATCCTTCATCATCATGGTCCCCACGATTGTCTGCGACATTGCCTACCCTTTCCTCCTGGCCCATGTTCGTAAGACAGAAAAGGTGCTGCCCAACGGCATGGTTGTTGCGGGCGGAGACTATGTGACAGGGAATAAGAAGAATCAGTGAGCGTTCGGCACTGGGATGCGGCAAAAGAAAAGTGCACAGAAATAGTGAGACACTTGCTGTCTTCTTTTTTTTTTGCGACTGCGTTTGGGGCTATGTACCTATAGAATCCATGCATTATTACCCATGTATATGTTGCGCCCGAGTGTGCGCGCTGCAGCAGCCAGAAGAGGCGTCGGGCAAATTACTGCTCAGTTCGGACCGACGACAATAGCAATGCTGGTTCTATTGTTCCCGCATTCATCAATAATACTACAGTCTCCGCTATTCAGTTCCCTTTCACGCCTCTCAATTCTCTTGACAATAGCTGCGCCTCCACCAACATGGACCGGAGCTTTGGCCTCTGTAACCAGACTGCTGAGAATTAGTTCTGTCGCGGAAAGAGTCGACATTGGTTGACACGCCCAGCAACGACCGGGATACTGTTGCTGATGATGAGCTAACCCACCAACGAGGCAAATTTCACACCCTCCATGCTTTTCGCTCTTTTGTCGTCCCACTTGGGCGAACTGGGAAACGAGGTGTCATGTAGCACACACAAGCCAGGCCGGGCCGTGAGCAGATCCGAGACTCATGATAAGACATGTAGCCACCATGAGCCGCGTCCAGAATAATGAACAGAGCCCTGATCTGCTACCCAACTAGGAAGTTAAGAGCGTCCCGCCCCCCTCCTGACGCTGTGTGAGTGAAACGAATCATGGCTGAACGCCAAGTTACGGGATAACGGTCGAGGGTCGGCGGGCGCCGGTGATACATTTTCACATTTCACAGAAACGGTTGCTTCCATCTCATCGTATCACAGTACGACTACAAGCATTATCCGCATGGAATCGACGAGTTTTCTCCGAATCATTACAAGCAGCCAAGTAACCCCTGTCGAAAAGAGGGCTTTTAGTGTAGGAGACGCGTTGCAGCGCCCGCAGCAGGTTCGGACAGTCAATTGCCGTGGCCTATGGCAAGAGTACGCCTCACCCGCGGATGGCCGAAAGGCGAAGGATCGCAAACAGCAAGCTCAACCCAGTTTCCTGACGCCATACGTATGGATCATCATCGCGGTCACACGCCCCCCCTCCCCTTTCCCCTCTCCTCTGGCCACTATCGGTAGATAGATTTGTGCGCCGGAGCTAACAACGAGCAGCAGAGGGCGCTGCAAACAAATGGCAAAATGGCAAAACGAGGCGCCAAGCGAGCAACCATGGTGCAGCACAAGCGCGGATTTATCATGGGCATCTAGGCCCCCGGCGCGCCAACTACAAAAATCCCTCAGAAGAAATGTTGCTGCCTAGTGCGACCGGACCCTGGTCGGCACACCACTTCATCGACTACTTTTTTCAATGATACTGGGGGTGTGTGTTTGGAGAAGGAAAAGAAGGGAGAAATCCGTTTTTTGAGGGGAGAGCAAAATGCTGCCTTGATGTTAGCGCTGAGACAGGCGGTGCGCCCGCACGGCATCCCCAGTCGTTAACAGTCAGAACAATATTAGACTGGGCGTTGACAGATGGCGGGCGCGGTTTGGGCCAATGCATTTTGTCTGGGTCTCGTCCCTGCAAAAAGATGGTAGGACGGAAGAAGAAAAAAGCGGCTTCATGCAAGATGGGAGGGGTATGGACCTCTATTGATGCATGTTCCTGCATTGGCACACCAACAGGGGTGGCCATTTTCACGAATGGCCAGGGTAGCTATGTATGGTATCTGCGAAGAAAAAAGGTTCTCTCGGCCTGGCCCTTGCCCATGTTCTCAGGTACACACGTATACGGACGTAACAACGTCGCCGGTAGCGGAACCCCCCCAGTCCAGAGATCGGAGCAGCGCACCAACCTCTGAGCCAATGCTACTTTGACGGACGACAGGCGAGACCTTTTTGTGTCTAGGTTTTTGTTCTACGGGAACCCGGCAATTGACTACCACTACGGCGACAAGACCCAAACTGCGCGTCCCGAGTCACATGGTCTGCAGGTCCTGCGGCATGGCATCACTTTTTGTGGGGGAATCACACATTGGACTTGGACAGTGAGGGTGGGGAAGACACAAAGATCCTGCGTCTTTTGCTTTTCGTCTCTTGTCGTTCCATCGAGAGAGGGGAAGGGTGGGAGTGGTTGTGCATGATGACAAGAGAAAAGAGCGCCATCTGTAGCTACCCCCGTGACGACAACATGACAAGAGGCGGGCGTAGGTCTGTGCCTGTGCCTGGATTCTCGTTCGTGGGGAACCTTCGTCCAGTTTTGGCGATGAGCAACAGCTTTTGCCAAAAACCCACAGTGGATCGAAGCTGGTTTGGGTCATCGGTAGGTATCCTCTTGCTGCGAGGAAAACTGCTCCGTAATAGGTGAGCCTGTCCGAGTAGCACGAAACTAATGCAATGTCTTGCGTCGTTTCCTCTCTTGTGATGCACTCAAATCTTTTGCCGTTTGCCCGTGCTTTCCCCTCTTCTCAAGCTTACGCCATGTATTGCGCACACGCATTAGCGTCACCGGGGAAGTGAAAATCTCTGCAGCCCTTTTGCGCCTGTGCCTTTTTTTTTTTTCCGTTTGTGTGGGTTTGTTCCTAATCCGGAGTGGAGAGCGGCACGATGGAGCGAAAAGCCTCTTCGTCGCAGCTTATATGAGGTTGTTTTTTTCTGTTGGTAGATACGAGAACCCAGCGAGAGGGGTGTGAGAGCAGGACAAGGAAAGAGGCTCCATCGCCCCCAGAGCTTGTTGCGATTTTTTTCGTCGTTCCCGTCTTTGACAGTGCGAAAAGGCTCGGCCCTTCCCGTCTCTTGCCCTGGGCCTTGAAAGCTAGTTAGTTCCATGTTGTTGGGTGTTAGCTTGGCCATGGCCTCCACATCGCGAGTGCCACTGATGGAGAAGGACGAGAGGCTAGGCTCCCAGCTGTTGGAGCTAACGTAACGTCAGGTTGGGAAGAGAAAAAGGTTACCTGAAGAGAGGATGAGCATGTGAGTAGAGTAACGCTGGCTTTTCCGAGGTCTGTACTCCGTAGTATGTACCAGTACCAGATAAGTCGGCCTGTGACAGTCAGGCCGCTGCGCGGTGCATTGACCCTGTTGGATCCATTCGACGGAACTGGATTCGGAATGCCTTGTTGTTAGAAACGAGCAGTGACGCAGAGTGACAACCAATGCCCGCGGCCCGCCGAGGAGAAAATATGAGAATAGGCCGACAGGATGAGCCCCGAAGAGTTACGTCAACCAAACAAGAGACTCATCATCATACCATGGAAGGCTAGCGAACGCCAAGCGGAACTCTGGTGCAACTAGCCCGTGGGATGGATACATGACGCTGGAAGCCTCGGGAGTCCGAGTTCCAGGCGTCGTTCTGCCCCTTGTCAGAATCCTGATGGATTGATCGGTCCCCTGCTTTTGACAAGCAGGCTTTCCTCTAACCATGTCAAGGATTGCTCATCGGAACGATTTCATCAAGGTGCGCAGGCGGAGCACATGCTACCCCGACTGCTTGATGTCTCTTCACGACCCAGTAGTCTGGGTCCGCCTGAAGCGTGGGTTGAGAATAAGTAATTGAAAAAGTTCGACTGTAGAAGGGTCAATCCATCTTGATTACCCTGGATCGCTTCAAGGCTGGTTGAATTGTTGCAATTTTAGAGTTGCCCTGCCATGATTTCGCGAACATGACACTGGAATCTTCGGATAATCTGCCGTTCAGCACTACAGACTGCTCATCTGCCCCCGTTGATTGTCAATAGTGTATCTTGCTCGTTGCTTCTACTTGTTTCTATTATACGCTATATAGGACAGAGGCTGAACATGCAAGTCGGACGATTCAATTCCGTCCACCGCCAAGATCGATAGACTTGAAAACAAGAGACACCAATGAGACATACGGACCCAGACTAAAGGAATAAGAAGGATTCGATCTCTATGTAATTGATTCGATCGATAAATTCCTACGAATACGGTTACTGGCTCTGTCATGCAAATACGACTGAGACAAAGAGTTCCATAACAGATGAAACTCCGAGCGCAGCCCAGACCCTTCTCTCGCTATTCCAGGATTCTACCAAATCCACTCGACTCGCTAAAATCTTTATCCAACTCTGGAGGGGCTGTGGGTTAAAATGAGCTCATCGATAGCGATGTTTAGCAAGGTGTGTCGTCAGTGTAATTCCAGGAACCGTCGATGCATGGCACGCCGTACTGTCCAACGAGGTGCAGACAGTGACATTGACGTGCATGCGGCTAGTCAAGCCATCCTGACATTTGCGCTGCACGAGATCGCGGACAATGGGGAGGGGGGCCCGCGTTCCCGGAGAGAACTGCAACTCTTTTCTGGATAGCGCCGCTCCCCAGAAGGAAGAGGCAAAATTAGATACGGCTAAACGAGTAACTAGTTAGCATCCCACCACACCCCTAGGAGAGGAAATTTCCTGCATGCAGCGGCCAGATTAGCTACTGTATTTCAAATATTTTTTTTGGCACGATTTACAGCGCGCCGCCAGGGGTATGCGTTCCTCTCACACCCATGCTCTTTTTCTTATGCGTGCACGATGGATCGGATTTTCTCATCTTCGCAGGGCCCACGAGCCACTCTACGATCACTGTCAAGAGGGGGACCGACTGGATCTTGCGTCGCCCAGGTTTCCGGGGCCCTTTCTACTTTTGCTGTCATAGCTGTTTTGAACGCGCGCCAGAATTAGTCTCGTCTTTTCATTTCCGTTGGAAAAGCTTCTCTCGTAGCAAGTCTTGGCCAGAAGAGAAATAGCCCAGCGTTGTTTTCTCTTTACTCCAAGTGGCCCGCCCGCCCCCCTGGGTCTTCAAACGACGCGGCCCAGCTGCGACCCTGGTGGAGGCCCGAATTCGAAGACGAGAAACAGGGGAAAAGCTTGGTGCGGGTGTATTTATTATTAGCCTGAGAAAAAAAAAATAGTAGTTAAAAAAGCAAATAATGTTACAAAAATCGTAACAAGAGCGTCGGCGGCGCTGGGGCGGCCGATTGCTGATCGCATCAGCCCTCCTCCGTGAATAGGTCACCCACCGCGAGAGGCGCCGCCTTATTAGCCCCCCTCCCCGTCCGAAGAAGGAAGCCATGCAGCAGTGCGTCCCGGAAAATTGGGTGGCGGCCCTACGAGATTTGATTCTTTTTTTTTTCTTTCGGGACGGTATACCCCTGGTCAATGCTTCTGGCGCTGTTCTCGTCTTGTTCTCTCAGCCAGGGCGTGTTTGGAGACTTGAACGAGAGGACACCAGGTCGTGAAAAAGGGATCATGACTACAGTAGTTATTCCCATTATTCTGAGATTCGATTCTGATAACTGACAGCGACATTTTGTTCGTACTTTCCTCTCTGGCCTCTCTAGTGAGCAACCAGCTGTAAAGATTCTATTCAGTGACACGCAAAATGTGGCACTGCGGCTGGCACGCAGGCTGCCTCCTCCTTTGTTTTTCAACAAATGCAGCACTGCGACAGCAGGAAAGGAAGAAAGTTTCGCGGAGTCGTGACCCCTTTCCCCCACAAAGTTCGTCTTTTCAACTTCCTTCTTCTGGCTCACACAAAAAGGGTAGTACCCTGAGAAAATGAAAGACATCGATCCCAGGCATCTGGCCGCGACATGGCAGTAGCTCGGCGAGCTAGCCACCGTTTTGCGGAGTACCAACGACTAGAGACGAGTCACCACTAATCAAAGCCTGTCCAGCGCTGAGTCAAGTTTACTCCAGACGGGCTGCAAAGGTCCCCTGGTAACAAGCATGCCCCCCATATTCGTCTGGTCTCTGCACCAGGCTGTGTAAAAAGCGATCTGCACACATTCGCGAGACACGTTAATACGGTTGAGAAACGCCTGCTTTCCATGACTCCTCATGTTTTGGAAAGACGAGATCAGAAAGCAGAAGGGAAAAAGGGGAGGGGGCAGCAGAAACAAGGGACCACACTCGAGGAGTGTCAGCGCTCGGAGCAGGTCCCTAACTCAATCAACCGGAGGGGAAAGCAAGAAAAGGCGCTATCTCGCTCTCTCTATGCAAGTCATTCCATCATGAGGAAAAGCAATGTGAGCTGCGGACAATTTACACCGCATGCGCAGGTGCACTCTGCGAAACAACTGCGGCCTGCAAGTGAACCACGCATTGTTTTCCCGTTGCCACGATGAGAAACATGACATGCTGCTCACTCTTGCTTTACTATGCTTGCTGGCGTTTAAGACCTGAACAAGCCTGCCCAGCACATAAGGCAACCACGAGACACACACAAAAAGAATCAAAGTGTGTGTGGCAGACTCTTGCATAAAGAGACCAGGGGTCTCCCCGTCTGCGCGCCCAAATGGCTAACTAGCGGGCCGGTGCATGCATCAAGCACGCTGCGTAACACTGCTACACAAAGCAAGCAACCCACGCGCGCACGCCAGCCCGGAGAGCAGCCATGGATGCACAAAAAGATGGTGTGGAGGGAGGGGGCGGAATCAAAGTCGTCTTGTGGTGGTGGAGTTGCGCAAGTACTGCTGTGCTGCTGCTGATGAACGAGCGGCACCCAGCTGGGATAAAGAGTGATGCGACTGCTGTGCACCGCCAAGCCCAACACACCTACCACCCGTAGCCTTTGTTGCAAACGAGTGTTGCAGTTGGGCAACAAGGTCAGAACAAGACAAACACCGCGTGCTCGGGACGTTTGCACAAAGGCGCCGACCCAGAAAGAGCCAGTCGGGCAGTTGATGTACTCGCAAGGCCCTAGCCTGCTCTCCCGCCTACCTACTGTGATAATCTACTCAGCCTGCTCGAGATCTGAGAGGGCCTTGATTTTGGTGACTGTGAGCGCTCCCAAGTGAGTATTATTATTAGCTAGCTAGTTGGCCAACCAAGCCCAGGCCGAGCTTCGGCTCTGCTGTGCGGGATCAGCGCGACCCCCAAAGAGCAGTGGCGTCATCCCGTCTAGGGGGCGCCGCCCATCACTGGGTATCAGATGGGGGCCGACGAAGCTGAGTGCCGCCCCGAGCCTGTTTGTCCCGGCTCCAGGAACACCACACATGTCTGAACCGGGTGCATTTTTATAGAGTAAAGCTGGGAAGATGAATCCTTGGAAAGGATAATCCAACATGGGGCACGATAGTAAACACCGCGCCATGGCGCACGTAGGCACGTATATCGCATATATGGTTCCTGGCGGCGTTGGGTGATGGGAGGAGGACAAGCCTCTTTGTTTAGTAAACACGCAACCACACTGCTGCTCCGAGCCAACCCCCCCAGCGCTCGCTCTTGGTGTGGTGGTTAGGCTCTCTTGCTGTTCTATTCTCGTGGAGGGTTACATGCGAGCCAGAAGGCTGTTCCGCGTGGCATGGGTTTGGCC
>JARDXD010001332.1:0-46941 GCA_029218145.1 Aphanocladium album | reverse complement strand
AACCCCGCCCCGCCAGATACCACCCCCAACACCCACCCTAATACCACGCTTTGAATAACGCCAGAGGGCATTCGTCTTAGCCGTTCTCTCTGAATGCCACCGTTGCAAGCAGTCACCCAATAATAACTACCTGGTTCAGCATAAATCCCCTAATGCAAAGCAATCACCACCCTTCTTCTGTCCTCTTCTACTTATTCATTGATTCTTCTTATTTTCTGGTCGCTCTCGACCGTCTCCGGGGTGTGCGTGTCCAATTCTCCTCCCTCAATCGTCGCAGCCCATACAACAGGAGCCACCCAGCCTTGAACGCGCTTGTGCACTGCCCATGATCGCCGCCTAAACTCCGTCCTATGCGGCTCTTTGGAACTCTATACTCCATCTTGTCCAAATCTGGTCCTCTTCTAGACCGCACTTGGCTTGCCCCCCCTCTTCCCACTGGACCCGGCCCTGGGCTCCCTTTCCACTGCCCAGCTTCCCATTTTGCTCATAAGCTCCCGACACCCGCCGCCCGGAAGTTAAAACAAAGCATCCCCCGCCACGGCTCGATCGAAGTTTGCGAGCACCAGGTCTAACTTTCCTTTATCTATCTTTTCTACCTGTCAAGCCCTACCGGGAAGAAAGCCACAAGCTATATTATACATATCAGTGGTGATTCATTACCAAGTCCTCTGGCCCTAATTAGTCTCGACGTGGCTTATTAGTCTTCGACGCCTCTTTCACGCCCTTTCGAACTCTTCAGTCATATTTGCGCCCGCGAAGAAGAACAAAAAACAGAAATCGAGGGGGGACAGGGAAATTTTTCTGCCGCCGAATTCTTCTTTGTCAATCTCTTCCTCCTCCTCCTCCTCCTCTTCCTCCTTCTCCTCTTCTTCTTCTCCAAACATACTCCAAGCCAACTTAAGACTGCCAAGCCATTCTTCGCTTCTACCAATACCATCGAAAGCTTCTTTTTCTTAGATTTGGACCATTCAGCTGGTAAATACGCCATCTTGCCCAAGCTTGATCTAGCTTTTGGCTTCTCTTCTCCAGCAACCCGAATCTCGACAGCCTCGGGCTTTTTAAGCCTTTAGCCTAACCTAACCTTCAACATTCGTGCAGTCATTGATCATGGAGAACCAATCCCAGCCGTTGGTCCCTACCTTCGAGGGACACATTTCCAGTACCCTCGATGCTCTGATGCTCTTCGAAGCCTGTCTGAATGGCATCCTGAACCACGTTCCTCGCCGTCCGCACGATCGCGAGCGTCAAGACCTCATTAAGAGTGGCAATGTCTTCATCTATGAGGAACATGCCTCTGGCATCAAGCGCTGGACCGATGGAGTCTCCTGGAGTCCCAGTCGAATTCTCGGCAACTTCCTGATCTATAGAGAACTCGAAAAGCCCTTCCCTCCGGGCGAGAAGAAGCGAGCTCTGAAGAAGACCAAGAAATCCCCCCAGGGTATCACAAAACCCGAACCTCTCTCACACCCGAACATGTCATACGTTGCCGCTGGTCTTGATCCTGCCGGCTCCAACAAGGACCAGGAACGATCCTTGATCGGCTCCCTCGTTGATTCATACCCTTTCAAGCCTGATGGGTTGGTGAAGAAGACTATCAGCATTTGCTACCAGGGCGTGCCTCATCACCTTGTTAGCTACTACAACGTGGACGATGTCACCTCGGGGAAACTCCAGACTCCTTCGAATTCCCTTGGTCTGCAAAACATTACTCCACGCTCTGAACTCTTTCTCTCTCAGAATTTCAGAACTCCGGTCGACGAGGTTGAGTACGCTGTGGCCGATCACAACGGTGCTTTGGCGGCCCATTATGGTCCCAGCCACGGCTCTTTCAACAATGGCAGCGGAGTTCTTCACCGAGCCATCATGCAGGGCAACTTGCAAAATGCCATGAACACAGGCCATCAGAGCAGCTCTCCGTCTGGCTACTTGTTCCCTCAGCATTCTGGTGGTAGCCAGAGCGGCTACCCAGGTTCCATTGCGAGCCAATCCTTCCCTGCCGCCATGGGACAGCAAATGCCGTACGCTTCGAACCCTGCCAGCGACTACTCTCTTGACCCTACTCGAGGCGACCGATTTGCTTCTACCGCTGCCATCAATCATGAGTTTCCCCGTAACATGCCATCAGCTACCCCTTCTCGACGTGCGTCGATCTATGATGTCGGCAGCCACCACTCCGACATGAGCAACATGTCTTTTGGCTCCAATGGCACTGAGTCTCGACCGATGGCGAACAACGCTTATCTCGCCCAGCAGTCATACTACATGCCACAGCAGCGCCAGTCTGTTACGAATACCCCTCACACTTCAACTTTCCCAGTCTCCCGGGGATTGAGAGCCGAATCCGATTCCACTCCAGCTGACGACAGCATCGGCCACTCATACAACCTCGACGATGCATCTGGAGTTTGGGGTTTCGAAGGTCTGGATGGCAACTCTGACCAGCAGTACTTTGCTGGCCACGCTTCGAACCAGCTCCACTGGGCCAATGGACCCAACTCGGTCCACCGAACCTGATGTTGTCCCACGCTTCACATCTCGAGCAGGCACTGGTGCTAGCCTGGATGCACTTGATGAGAGTTCATTGCCATATTCGCTTCGCCGCCGTTTTTTTATTGTACACTTTTTGGTTAATTTTCTTCTTGTTTATATCGTTTTCTGTTTTTTTTTCTTTTGTTTCGACAGTCCAGGCAATCCAACCATGAACGCTGCTTGCCTCATGGCTGGCTATCAGCCACGGCTGTGCCACTCGGATAGGTTTTGTTGGTGTTGGGACAAGGGAAGCCGCAAGGCTCATGCTAAATATTTGTTTTAAATGGCGACCGGGCAACAGCCAGCAATGGGGCAACGGTCGGGCGTTAATAGTATTGCTTTGAAGATACCATTACCAGCACCTTTGCCAGACAAGGGTTAAATTAAATATATAATCTTGAAAATCAAATCGCCTCACTGCTGTGATTCTTGAGAATTCAAATATTGCAAAAGTATAGCGTCTTTTAATTGCGCTGCTTGCTTCTTAATTATAATCACTTCTCCATCAGAGTTGCGTTGAGCACATGCAATGGTCTCCACTGTGCCTGATGCGGCAGCAACCTTAGCAGTGCGATTTTCCGCCAGCCAGATTTTTTGTTCTCGAAATTGTACACGCACGACAGGGCCGCCGGGGCTTAGAGCGCATTGCCTTCCAACGCCGTAGAATCGGGAAAGGGCCTTTTCCATTCTAGCAAATTACTAACCAAAGCGAGAGCGCTGCTGCTGCCAGTCGTCGCGATCACCGCCGCCATGCTTCCATTACAAACAGCAACAGCAGCCCTGGGTCGGGCGGCATTGTGCAGAACCGTGCTCTCGCGGCCGACCTCGCGGCTCGCCTGCCCAGCACGATCAATCTCCTTCTTTTCACGACCCCTCTGCCGAGTCAATCCTGGCCTCGTTGCGCCTAGGCTGCGCCGGGAGACCTCGTACGTACCAGTCAATCCATGCCTACCCGCCCTCGTCACGGTGCAGGCGCCGCCGCCGTTGGACCTCTCCTTTCTGACCTATCGCGAAATAGTTCCAAGTCTCCTACGCCGCCAAAGTCTCAATCTTCTTCCGGATCGAGGGAGGAGAGCCAAATACGCACAAGTTCTGAGCCAAAGTCCGAGGTCACGAAAGCGTCCAACCCGTTGTCCGATCCGACCCTCCACGAAGATATATACACGTTGCCGAATATTCTTACATTCTCGAGGCTGGTGGCAGCTCCGTTTATCGGATACTTTGTCTTGCATGATTCGCATGCCTGGGCGGCGGGCCTGCTGGCCTACGCTGGCGTAACCGACCTGCTGGATGGATGGATTGCGCGACGGTGGAATCGGAAGACGGTCGTGGGAACAGTCATTGATCCCATGGCCGACAAGGTGCTCATGACGGTGCTAACGGTCTGTCTCGCTGTCAAGGGAGCGCTACCAGGTACGTATCTCTTTCTGCGTATCTGCCTCATGATTGTACTCCTTTGCTGACAGGTTTTGCGAAAACAGTATGGGTAGCGAGCATCATTCTCGGCAGAGACGTTGGGCTCGGCATCGCGGCCATCTACTACCGCTGGATATCCCTCCCTCCCCCGAAAACATTTGCGCGGTACTGGGACTTTTCTTTGCCCTCGGCCGAGGTCCACCCCACGACGATTAGCAAGTACAACACTTTTCTGCAGCTGGCCCTCGTGGGCGTGACCACTGCGGCACCTATTTTGCCGTTTGATTTGGGACAGGCGTTGACGATTATGCAGTAAGTTGGCTTCCATCTCTATTTCTTCCCTACCGCCGCACATCGAGCTAACAGTGCAAATAGATACGTCGTGGCCACCACTACAGTATGGAGCGGAGCGAGCTACATCTACACAAAGGATGCCGTGAAGATTCTTAATGCGCCCAAGAAGCAGAAGACGAAGCAGTAATCTACATTGGCATATTCATGACTTTCGCAACATTGAAATTGGAGAGAGAATAATTGGCGTTCATACTGGAGAGAAAAACTGTATTTATCACCGCCCTGATGGGTTGTTATATTGGCTGAAAAGTCGAACACTGTTGTATAATAAGATATGTCTGTTACATTGCCACCTGTTTATGCTAAATTCTATACTAGTATACATGTATTTGCTACAACAAGGGCGTGAATTGGCAGAGGCGGCTAAATGTCCGCTTGAAACCTCACGCTTCTACGTTTCTTTCATCATTGCTTCGTGTGGTAATGGGCCGCTCTATGTGCTTTCAGCGGCCGCAGGCTTGGAGTCGGGGCGACGTCTGACGTAGGCAAGCAGTCGTAAACTTCCAGATGGCGTGACGCCCTCTACTCGGCGCGCCTGGGCCAGAGTCTCGGGGCGGGTGATTTTGAGGACTTCACGTTCTGACAATGCCAGGCCGGGAACGGAGTCATAGTCCAAATCTAGAGGTAGCTGGACTCCCTCGTCATTTTTAAATTTGCCAATGGCGGCCTCGTGCATTCTGATGTACGGTGCGTATGTTGCTTCGAGGACAACACGATCCCGGATCCGGGGCGAGAAATCCACGATGCTAGGTATCAGTGAGCTCAGGCGGTCCAAGTCAATGCAAGTATTGGCGTTGGAGAGTCGCACTACGTCGATACCGCTGCGTCGGCGAGAGTCACGCTTGGTTTGGAAGCCATGCTTCCTCCATTGCTCCGTTGAGAGGGATACTGCATCGAGGCTCTTTGTCAGCCTGTCGATTTGATCCTTCTCGTCGCTGAACGCCTG
Organism: Aphanocladium album; assembly: GCA_029218145.1. Lineage (NCBI taxonomy): Eukaryota > Fungi > Ascomycota > Sordariomycetes > Hypocreales > Aphanocladium > Aphanocladium album. Next base: position 41,696 of record JARDXD010001332.1, on the reverse strand, counting down.
CCAGCGTCGATCCGTCACAACACCCCATTCGCGGCCTTTTCCAGTAAGTCGCAAATCGGCATTGTCGGCGCGCGCAGCCATGCGGAATTCACTGCGGGAGGTGAACATCCGGTACGGTTCCGTCACACCCTTGGTGATGAGATCGTCAACCATGATGCCAATGTAGCCGTCCGACCTCGATAGAGACACGCCCGATAGACCGATCGCTGCTCGTCCAGCGTTTATGCCGGCCAGAATTCCTTGGCCAGCCGCCTCTTCGTACCCAGTCGTGCCGTTGATCTGGCCCGCGAGATACAGCCCGCTGATAGCCTTGGTTTCCAGCGTAGATTTCAGACCACGGGGATCAATGTAGTCATACTCTACGCCGTATCCAGGCTGCAGCATCTTGACTTGCTCAAGACCAACAATGGTTCTCAGAGCTTTTTCTTGTCCCTCAGGTGGAATGGTCATGGACAGACCATTGGGATAAATCACGGGATCGTCAAAGCCTTCAGGCTCAAGCCAGACAATATGTCGCTCCTTGTCGGAGAAGCGGATGACTTTTGACTCCAGAGAAGGGCAGTATCTGGGGCCCTTGACAGACTCACGGATATGGATCGTCTTGTCCAAGTTGTCCCGTATCACGTCGTGCGTCGCTTGGTTCGTATAGGCCATGCTGCATGTGAGTTGCTCTTGGACCGCAACAGTGGTATTCAGATAACTGAATGGATTTGGTGGGTTGTCGCCATATTGAGTCTCCATGACGTTGAAGTTGATGCTGGACTTGTCCAAGCGAGGTGGCGTTCCCGTCTTCAGGCGACCCAGTTGAAAGCCAGCATCTCGCAGCGATTTACTCAGTCCAAAAGTTGCCGCTTCGCCTAGTCGGCCGGCCGGGTATGTTTGCAGTCCAATGTGAATCTCTCCACCCAGGAACGTGCCAGTCGTTATGATCACTCCTTTCGTGGGGATGATGTCGCCAGAGTCGAGTCGGACGCCAGAGATGGCTGGTTGCAGTTTGTTCGGTCCAGTCTCTTCTGTCGATAGGACGATGTCGGAGACACTATCGAGTATGATGGAAAGATTCGGATATGACTGAAGCTCTTCGCGCATGTGTTTCTGGTAAAGCTTGCGATCAATTTGTGCTCGCGGGCCCTAGACAGAAGCAAGTCAACTCGAGATCGCGCAGCGGCAAGACGAAGCAGAGAGACAGTCGCCACATACCCAAACCGCCGGTCCTTTACTTCGGTTCAAAACATGGAATTGCACACCGGCCTTGTCGATTATGCGGCCGGCCAGGCCGTCGAGCGCATCGATCTCGCGCAGAATAGTTCCTTTGCCAATGCCACCCAAACTAGGGTTGCAGGAGCAGGTGCCAAGGTTTTCGATCTTTGGCGTAACGAGCGCCGTCCTCGCCCCAGCTCGTGCTGCCGCGGCGCAGGCTTCGGCGCCAGCGTGGCCGCCTCCTATAACTACCACATCAAAGGTCCTGCCAGACATCCATCGTTAGCGACCAGGGAAGCCAAAGCCCTTGCGCGCCGTCGGGCTACCCACCTAGCGCCTTCGGAGACGGTTGCCAAATGCCGTTGGCGGTTTATTGTCGATACAATGCGCCTTCCACGCGCCCTTTGTCGCAAAATTGCATGCATGGCGCTGCTTGTGAACTGTGAAGGAAAAGTCTTGGTCGTCGCAGCTCCTGTCGCGCAACTTTTTAGGTGGAGCAAATTTGTACTGGCAGTTCGCTCGCTAGTCGCCTCCCACCATCAGGCAGGTGGCGGCTGTTACTGGAAAAGCAGGACCGGACGTTACACGGGGGAAAATACTCGCACATGTATTTTTAGTTGAAAATTAGAAAGATGCTAGATATATACATATGGCTTTATTGAAGCATGTTCCACCATCGCTTCACCCGCCTCTGGCCATCGAGTGAAACCGCCTTTACCGCCAAGAGCTGACCGCATCATCTACTTCCTCCATAAAAGTGCTCGTGTTGTGTATAGAAGTTCCACCTAGGACAACTCGAACACCTGGTGTCGTTGCGTTGATACCAGCAATCATCTTCGCTTCTTCGTATGTTGCGCCGCCAACCATGAAGACAAGTATGTCCTGCGGTTTATCTCGGGTGGCTCCGCCACCTTCCACAAAAGGATATTGCTGCTCCTTTAAGCGGCCCTTGACAAGATTCTGAAGCGTGCTTTCCAGCAGCGTAGTATGTTGCGTGTAGACATTCTCCACGCCTTTCAGACCCTTGAAGCGGTTTGAAGCGCCAGCAAATATTCCCCCTGATTCAAATATGTCTGAAATTCCACCTTGCGCTTGAGAAGAGTGCAAGGAAGTGTGATAGGCCAAGACCTTTTCCACCATGGCGGCCTGGCGTGGCTGCACGTTGCCAGCTGCGACAAGAAGGTCGGTCAGCATCGCCAAAGAGTTGGATGGCTGCTTGTGGTATCGAAGAGCATATAAGGTCACCAGAGCAACTTTGCTTTCCGCTGTTACTTGAGGGTTTTGTAGTAATGTTTGGATCGACTGTCTCACGGTCAGTATCGCTCAATTTTGGGTTGGTATCAGACATACACGTAAATCGTTGTTGTGATTATCATTGCAGGCCAGACTCTGTTCCAGTTCACTGACTTCCAGCAAGTTTTCTGCCGCAACTCGTCTGCTGAGCTCGGAAACGAGAGTTACGTGCTTGCTAACGTTGCCAGACAATTTTCGGAACTCGGGATACTCTTCGATAAAACGTTTCATATCTGCGATAGACTCGATATCGGCGTTATTCTTCGTCTTGGACTGATATTGCTCCACATATTCCTTGATTGTGCTTCCAAGGTCACCAAAGTTGAGGAACATGTTCTTCTTGAAGAAGGGGTCCTGATCCTGTGACAACACAATTTCTCGCAGCTCAGGTCGGATATCGGGTACATCCTCGAGATTCACACGGCCGTTCTGAATACCAAGCAGATGGTTGACCATGGCCTGGTAGGTCCATTGTGTCAGAAGCGGTGTAACAGGGTCCTCTCGACGATCCAGCACCAGCAAGATTGGCGGCGTGTCAATTTTGCGAAAATCGAACAGCTGTTCCTCTTGGGTCATGAGATATCTAACCTCAGAGGCAAGCTTCTTCGCCACAGTGCTACTCTTGGCATACCGAATCAGGGGTTTCTTCTTGAGCGACAGCAAAACCGCGACTAATCCTTCTGCGCAGCGTTGGAGAGAGTCGGGGTTCCAGGTGTCTGGGTTACCTGCGTAGATACGCCATCTTGGTAGCATAATCTCAAAACTGAATAGATCTGGATTAACGACGGTATAGTCTGCAAAGTGTTCCTGAACAACCTTCACAATCTCATGATCATCCGCTTCCGCCAACCGCTCGAGTGACGACTTCTTCGCCACATTGGTAAAGTAGAGGTGGTATTCTCCATATTTCGGGTCCCTCAATTCATCAATTAGAAGCTGAATAGTCTCTGGCGACGGCCGCACGAGGCAGAGGCATCGCAGGTGTCTCATCTTCTCTCTGGCGGTGTTGTCTAGGCGATCAATGAGGTAGACTTCGTGGTTGAGGAGACTGGACTGTGTTATGGCTGTGGACACAATGGGTACTGTATCTCTATCCAACAGCAGTATTTTCATTTTCGAGGATGATGTTTCTCCTGCAGGCATCACTATTTTGGAGATGTAGCCTGAGATTGCCTGTGAGACGTCCATGGTGCTGGCGGGCCGGCTCTGCCGTTGCAATGCTCGTTTAACTTGTTATCGGCTTCTTATGAGCTATATTTGCCCGAAACCCTCGCAAATTTGTCGGGTGGTTTCTGTTTGCAGGGTTTTGGCACCTGTGCTCGCTCAGACCTGCGTCGATGAAGCTCGGGAGTGACAGCGTGAAGCTCTCCAGCGCTACGTCACGTAGGCACCCGCTATATGAATTAGTCCCGGTCGATGCATATGCCACCTTACAGGTGTTCCAGCGATCGTTCGCATCCGTTTTGAGTGTTCATTTGACTTGCCGTGCGTTGGCAAAAGTATTTTATTAAAGTAATATGGCTGTAAACAGAACAGGAAGTTATGGCACAGCTCGAACAGCAGGACTCGTATTTTACGTATATGTGCATCGCCCAACAGCGCACAGTGGTGCTAGAAACGTCTGGCGGGGCGAGGTCGCTCTGGGTCCAGGGATAATAGCTCTTACCTCAACCATTTTGCAGACGCCCAAACGAGGTAGTTGACGGCACATTTAGAAGTCTGAGCTGAGTTGAAGGCTTTTAAAATGTCAACCGGGACGTGTCCCGCACGGTCAGAGCCTACGTGAGAAGCTATGACCAATCTCAGTCCGCCGCACCAGGTTATTGACACGATCATAGGCTCTCCTTTACTCAAGGATTCATCGTCGGCCAGATCTCTGTCGTTGTGATTCTTGCCGCGTTTATCAAGTTCTTTATATTCGGAGACCCTCCTTCTCCAGATGTCACAGCGTCACTACGCGCAACAGAGCGCCGGTCCAGGACTTTGGCACACAAGCAATCTCTACTCACGCTAAGATCTCAAGGGCATCGCCACGGCCAGGGATTGAATCGCAAAAAGTCAACAGTCCTCCGCAACCCTCCCACTCTCACAATTGGCTCCATTCTGAGCAAAACTTATTATAATGTCGACAGCCACCAGCCTGAAAGTTTAGATTGGTTCAACGTGTTGGTGGGCCAGACGATTGCTCAATTCCGTAGCGACGCCCAGCACGACGATGCTATTCTCAACTCGCTGACAAAGGCACTCAATGGCACGTCACGACCGGATTTCCTTGACGAGATACGCGTGACGGAGCTTAGCTTGGGCGAGGATTTTCCTATTTTCAGCAACTGCCGTATCATCCCCGTTGATGAGGATGGCATCAGCTTGGGTGCGGGTATTCGATTCGATCCAGCCACGGCAGCGCGCGACGGCACACGTCTTCAGGCGCGCATGGACGTTGATTTGAGCGACATGCTCACCCTTGCCGTGGAAACAAAGCTCCTCTTGAATTACCCCAAGAAGCTTTCTGCCATTCTGCCTGTTGCCCTGGCCGTCTCGGTTGTCAGATTCAGTGGCACTTTGTCTATTTCATTTATTCCTAGCAACCCATCGCAGTCAACACCAGCCATGATGACTTTCAACTTCTTGGACGACTATCGACTTGACTTTTCCGTTCGGAGTCTGCTCGGAAGCCGATCCAGACTGCAAGATGTCCCAAAAATCGCACAGCTGGTCGAGGCCCGACTCCACAAGTGGTTTGACGAGCGCGCAGTGGAACCCAGATTCCAGGAGATTGCTCTCCCCAGCCTTTGGCCGCGGAAAAAGAATACGCGCGGGCCAGATGACGCGATGGGCGAGGGTTCAGGCTCGATGGGTCGTGCCAAGGGCAAGGAAACTGAGCGTGAGCTACGTGAAGACATTCGCAGCAGGGGTTCATTTGGCGATGGCGATTTGAGAGATGCGGCTTCCATGCGACAGAGACGGTCCTGGCGGGATGAGGATGACTATGCCATGCCCGGATCCCTGCCTGGTGTGAGACTGGACGCGCGGTAATTATCAGGGCATTGTCCGTGTTATACATGTTAATATGGTGTTTACATGTTTCGGGAGTTTGATAGGATGAAATCAGAACATTTCCTCTCGGACTGTTTCACCGGGCCGTTTGTGAGTCAACAGCGAGACATGTGCAACTTCTGTCTTGATTCCCTATGGTGCCTTTCAGTTTCAAAGTGATGATTTCCCAAACGCCATCTCCAGAATGATCGAGCTCCTAGCTGAGCAAGCCCAAGGGAGAGTCTGTGAGCGAGTACAAGCTCCTCCACCAGTACACCAGACCCCCGACCAGGAAAATATAATACGGAATCGTCCATTTTAGGAGCGCTGCTTTACTTGTGTTGATGGGCAGCCAATATGGCTCCATGTACCCCCAGACCCGTGGCAGGCCAAGGGAGTTGCAAAAGGCATGTACGAGCACTACAGCGAGGAGGGAGCCTGTCTGCAGAAATAGGAAAGTGACATAGGCTCCAAAGACGGACGTGTACGCGAGCTGGATAACAGTGCGGGCCACTGCTGCGTAGATGGCTATTTCAGGATTGGTAAGGCGAAATTCGTAGAAATGGTGGACGTGAGCGCCACCAAATACAAGCGGCGACAGGAAGATGATACTGGTAGGGCTAGCGTTGGCTAATACCAGGAGTGGGACTACGGCAGAGCGGAAAAGACATTCTTCGGTAACGGGTCCCTGCGGTAGGTTAGTCAACAGACTTCATTAGACAATCGTGTAATTCGGATGGCGTGCAGCCAAATATCACGTACAGCGACAATGTTTCGCCAGTCTGGCCAACTCTGCCAAAGGTGTTGCAAACCGGAGCCAAGGTAGCGCCAATCTCCATCGATGAACAGACTTTCATAGAGAGGGCCGGCGAAGAGAATGGCAGTCAGCAGCAATACTTTGGCGGATTCAACCAGGCGGACGGGCCAGTATCCCATCAAGTAAAGGGCGGGATGGTGCTTGGACATGTACCATAATGTGATGAGCGTAACAACGGAGCAGGCGGTGGTGGAGAGCGTTACGGCTCGCACCCGAGCACGGATTGCAGCCGGGTCATCTCTGGAGCGTGTCGGAGACGGCCTGGTCGCGTCTGATCCATAAAGGGGTAGCACATAGATGATGGAGTATGCGAGCTGTGTTTCTCTGTGTCAGCTTCGAGGCAGCGGTGTGCGTTTGACATGGTGTAGATGTCCAGTCCGACAGCTCTGCAGACGACATACCATGAGCCCTGAGGCTTGGAGGATGCTAAGACCGGCGGCCGGTGCAGCCGCTGTGGTTTCCATGATAGGGGGTTGTTGTGACCAATACCGGCCTGGTTAAAGCAAGGAGAGCAGAATGAAAAATCCTCCGTGGTCCGGTAGTTGACAGCCGTCAGCCATGGTTGGAAGTTTGAGCCCCCTGGTCGCCATCCAGTGATATTTGCCCTGGCTGGCTTGGCTTGGTGTGGGGCTTGGATCAGCTACCCGAGGACTTTTCGATTTAGTTGGTATTAACACGTCTCTATTATGGGTAATCGGCTAATGTCTCGTTGCATCTTCGAATCCAATCTGGGTCTGGTTGAGTCGGACGTTTCGAAGCCAACTTTGGTGGCCTAGTCGGATGTGACAAGATGGATATATGTGTGCGCTGTCCCATGGCTAGCGCGCGGTTGGAAACTGATGGGGCTACGATTATGTTGAGCTTGTGCTACGATTCCAACAGCGCGGCAAGTAACGTTGGCTGGGTAGTCTCTTCTGTTTTTCCATTGCATGTTTTGTGTTTGTGTTATTTGTTTCCCTGCACCCTCCAAGACATGCTGATGTGTTTTTTGTCTGTGCAGTGCCCAGCAGGCCAGCCGGGGTTCGCCACGGCTGCGACGCGTTTCGTGCGAGGACGCGTCGGATGCTAAAATTACTCCTGCAGTGGTAATTTCGCAGTCATGCAGGTCGCAGATGTGGAAACGCAGGGCGCTGCATTAGCTTCTGTGCACTAGTCAGCCTCTGCGCCTTGGGGCCACAACATCATGGTTTGCTGAGCTGTCGTTTCAGGAAGCGCTGGGAGTCGATGGCTGGCGTTGGCTGCGCAGTGCTACCTATCGCTTGCTCTGCTGGATGGTTGAGTATGATCGGATGTGTGGATGTGTGGGCGGTGGCATGTATGTTGAGATCGGGTGCTCCTCTGTACCGATTTGTCGACTAGTTCTTGTGTTGCTTCTGTTAGTCCCTGTGGCTGCATCAGAGTCTGCGACCTAGTGGTCGCGCATGTGCCTTGTCTTGATTAGCTGGTGAGTGGCCTGTCGGTATGTACCTGTGTTCCTTGGCGTGGTTGCAGGTGTAGGTAGGGAAGGGTTGGTTTTTTTTTGGTTGTAAGTACCGATGTATTAGTAGCGTGGGAGGCTATCGAGGGTTCCTGCAACTGCACCAGCATTGAAATTGCCAGCGCGAATTATGCTCGACGCAAGAAGCAGCCCAAACGGCATCAATTGGTCAATGCAAATACCAGACCACCCAACATGACGTACAAACAGCAAAACTGACCATCGCATACAGAATTGTCGTCGTTGGAGGAAGAGGTCTGTTCATATGCAGGGTAGCCCAATGGGAGGAGACTGCCTCACGCCAAAAATGATCAGCACAGGTAAAAGAAAGACTAAAACAACCAGCCAGGCACACCGTACCAGCCCAGCGGGTACAGCAGCGGCCCCAATGGCCCAGGGGGGAGGGGAAACCCCCGTAATGCTAGGAGCTGACGAACTCATCCCCATCCGGTGTCTGGACTTTGTTGCACAAAACGCCAAACACTATGAGAGAGGCAGCATCCGGAGCCTCCACACCCACGAGATGAGCTTCTGCAGAGACTCGTCGCATCGCGCCCACACTCTCACCGCAAGACCTCAGCACAGAAACAAAGACTGGCGAAATCTAGCGAAATTGCGGCATGTTTCCTCCCCAATGCCTGCTTGCACACCGTCTGCCAATAAACGCCTGCGCAGTATGGAGCTGGAGTGGCTCCCACATGCAGCAAGTTATTAAACCTGCGCCACTAGCTGCAGCCGCCGCTACCGTCTCCCCAATTCTTCTGGGCTCTGGACCTGCAGGTCAGAGACAATGTGGCCCTACTTTCATGGCCCAGTGGCCAGTGTTGCTCGTTCGGTGCCGTCATGGTCATACCCCGGCCAGTCGGCTGGGCAGTTCGCGCCCTGGCTGGTGCACCCCCCAAGGAGAGAACCGCTGCATCCCACACTCGCCATGTTCCCCCCCATACGGCGAACATTTTCCACTCCTTCACTCATTCTTCTTTGACTGCGCACAATTTTGATTTCATTTTCATTCTGTACGTTCTTTCATAATTTCTATCACGACTGTTATTCCTTAATACTTACTTGGCATCACGCCGCATACGCTCATTCACTCTACCACGGCACTGTTTTACTGCATACCACTCGATACTTTGAAATACCGACACATCTGTCACTCAATCCATCCACATAGTTGATCCAAAGAGAAGAAAGTTGCCACTTCAAAAAGAGAAATCACCTATTCACCGACTGGCAAAAAAAAACGACAGTCAATACGCTGTCAAAACCACAACTACCTCACTCAAGTCTGGGTCTGGAGTAAGGAGCCTGAACCGGGCATACAACACCAGGCATTCATTCATCCAGAGAGCCTGAACCGGGCAATGAATTCGGCAAGCACAATCTCAAACGCGTAATAGCGCGCAGTCATGTCAACACCACAACGACAGCCTCTGCAGGACCGCAGCAACATACAGAGTAACCTGCAAATCAGAATTGTGCCATACAGCCCTCCTCGCCTCAGCTCAGGTTATTCTGTAGCCTCACACCTAGACAGAGATACTTGCAGTCCCGACTTTGGAAGTTCTCCCGCAAATGTCCAAGTCTACCAAAACGACACACCGCAGACGCAGCGGCTACCCGCAGACTCCAGCCCACTAATAGCAAGCCCGGTGTCGCCGCTTGGGGCATATCCGCGATCACCCAACAAGGATGAGGACAGACGCAGGGCAAGTACACCTCGGCGGCCATCTACATCGTCTTCAAGCCGTCGTCCCAGACATGTCGTCAACGTCCATGCGGACAAAACTTTCTCGCTATTGCCCCAAGTGGAATATGAATCTAGCTCTGTGTACTCGAGCTCAATCCTGAATTCCACAGTCACCAACAGTACATACGGGAGGAATTCGTCCGTTACTTATAGCTATGGCAGACGCAGCTCGACTCTGCCATTGCAGCAGCAAGATTCTGCACCGACCTCGCCAGACGAAAGGACGCCGCCGCAGCCAAGTACCAAGCCTGTTGCGAGCATGTCGTCGCCCTGGAACTATGAATTCGTTGGAGGACTACGCAAAGTATACCACCAAACGCCCGAATCAGAATTCAATGCTCAATTTTCACCGATTGCCACGCCAAGCAGAGCCCATCTGCCGTCATCACAGATCGACGGTACCGCTGCACGCCAAAGTTCAATGCTGATACCTCGGAAACCACTGCCAAGATCTTACACAGAGAGCCCATCTGCGGCCGATACGCCAAATTTCCGCATCATCAAGCAGCCGATTCCGAAGCCTATGATCCGGGACCAGCCATCGCTGGAGTTTGGAAAATTTTCGCCTTCTTCCGACCAAAACTATCGTGTCCTGGGCGATTCTGGTTCATCTGATTACTCGCTCGGTAGCCAGTCCCGCCCAAGAACGGAGGACAGTGAACTGAACTACGTCAAGTTTGATGGCGCAGCATCTCCATCAGTCGCAGGCACACCCTCAAGGCTCAAATCCGAATTCTCGAGGGAAAGCTTGGTTGTGGCGCCACTTAATCCCGCAAGAAAGCTCTTCACCGATAAGCCCATCTCTGTCAAGCTTCCGCAAGGAGGGTCCTCACCTAGATTCCTGGCAGCATGGTCCGCCATGATGAATCATGACGCCGCCCGCGCCCTATTCGGCTCCAGGATATACCCTCCACGATCCCGAAGCACCAGAGCTCCATCCCAAGAGGGCTCGCCTTCACCTACCCCCAGATGTCACCAGTTCCAATCCCAACCACCTCTCTCGACCGTGTTCTCAGCGAGCGATGCGGAAAATATACCCCGCTCTGTCTCTCCAATACCTGGCCCAAGCCAAAGGAGCCCTGACCTCTCAGTTGACGATTTTGAGCCTGGTGAATACTCATTCACAAGACAAGTTACACCAACATCTGAGCCAGTCGACTGGCCGCAGGCTGCTTTTGGAAAAGGAAAAGAGAGAGAGTACCGTCTGGTCGGGGACCAGGATGAGCACGGCGATGGCCTGACAGATTTGCGCGACCTCCTAACACATCGTCCCTCCAGAAGGGGTGGATTCCCTAACATGGTACCCAACTATGCCTCAGACCGCAACCTCTGGTCTTCTGCCAGCGCCAGAGCAACCAACTGGGCCATACCAGCATGGGCGAGGCTATACTATGGCAGTGGTGAAAGGCGATTTCTTACGCATCAAGCTTCTCGCGACTCCATCCGCTCTTGCAACGCAGGAAGCCAGACTGGAAGCTCCCTTCCAAGACGTTCTCGCAGTTTAGAGCGTTTTGGGATCTTCGCCCAGCACCCACAGGATGTTCCACCCACCACGGATGTTGTACCGCCCGTCACTGTTAAGCGGTCCTATCCTGACCTGACTTGGGCTCGGACGCTCAAGAAGCAGACTTCAAGTTTGTGGTCACCACACCTCCGACGCGATAAACGGGCAAGCACTTATGGGATCTGGGACCCTCCATCGAACGCACTATCAGTCGAGGGCTGCATCGCCGCAAGGCGAAACGTGCAAGTCGTGCTCTTTATGTCCGGATTTCTGTTTCCAATCGCCTGGATGGTAGCCGCTTTCATACCGCTCCCTACCAATCGCGGTCTTATCGAGAAGGACTTCCCAAGTACAAGCCACATTGACCTTACCGAAGATGACGGCGCCAGCCCATCGCAGCTGGCTAAGGAGGTCGCTCTCTATAACCGTGCGAAATGGTGGAGGGATCTTAACAGAGCCATGGCCGTCATTGGACTCTTAATTATTGGCGCATTTGCAGTTCTAATCGGACTTGGCGTCCAGCAGCGATGGGCATAATTCTCACTGCCAACTGCTGTTCACCGGACGTACCAGACAGAGCGCTTCACTCAATGATGGAGTACACTTGGACAACCGCCTTTGCTCTTGATATTTCTTTTGATTCTTTTCATCTATTCGGCGCAAATACACGGCTACGAGTTGCACAAATGTGTACGACACATGATACGTTTACGACATTGATTATCCCTGGCGTCAACTCAGCAATTCTTCCTTTCAGCAGCGCGTTTTTTTCTTCAACTATACGCTTCTTTCCCTCACGTACCTTATTCTCGAACTCTATTCCATGCACAATTTGGCCAACCTTTACTACAATGTATACACAAAAGCAGCAACATTCTTTTTGATCGGAACTGGGACCCTGAGACTCATCTGATCAGGTACCACTCCTTCTGTACAATATAATGCCGGACCGAATGAGAGGAAACAGCCTCCCATTGAGGTAACTTGGTTCGAAAGAAATTGCTCTTGAGCAAATTGCCTCGAACCAGCTCTCATATGGGGGCTTTTACTCTGCCAAGGACGACTTTTCATGCTCCCACGATATATTTATAACGTTATTTTTATGCCCTTTACACACTCTTTAGATAATGGAAATATGATTAATGGGTTATTCTATTCTTTACTGATTCCAATCTGCGACCATAAAACATTCTGCTGTGCATATCAAGACCGACCAGACCGATATTACTTGACAGCACTGCCCATGCACTTTAGACGCCGGCCAATAGGTAATTAGGGATCCGCAACTCATCATTCATCAGCTTTACGAGGACTTCTTCTTCTGAAGTGCCTCAACCTCTGTACGAATCTCCTCCATCGCCTCGGTGATGTCTCTCTCGGGGTCCTTGGAAATGCCGAGTATCGGGTGGCCGCCTGTGAGACTATCCGTGCTGACTGACCGCACGAGCTTGGCTTGTGCCTTTCCTTGACGCTTCTCGAGCTGCTTCTTGAGCACAGCCTTTCCGGGTGAGGCAAAGAAGGCGAGCGAGGCGACTGTCCAGACGAGGGCATAGAAATAGACGCGGGACCATGCCAGGAGAGATCCCTTGAAGCTGAGCACCAGGAATGGCATGGTGGCAAATCCAAACGTGACCTGAGTGACAAAGAAGCTTGCAAAGTCGTAGTACTTCTTGTTCTTGCTCGGTGCTCCGGTGTTGGCATCCAAGAAGAACGGGCGAACGTGCCGACGGAAGTCTGAGATTGTTAGTCATGTATTACTGGCGGGAAGGTCAAGGCTGAAACTTACTCTTTGCTGCGGTCTGAATCAAGCTGGCAAGAATGAAAGAGAGATAGTAGCCAGGATAGAAGCCGTGCCAGAGTGCGCTGGTGGCAAATGTAATCATGCTGGCTCTGAAACCGGGCTTCTTGCCACGCGGCGTGACACGAAGGTAGACGTAATTGCGCAGCCAGTGGTTGGTGTTCATGTTCCATCCACCAAGATACGCTCGAGGATTCTGAGCCGTTTCAACAGCAATCGGGTCGATGTTCTGCAGACGGTTCCAGGACACCTTGCCAGTAACGGGGTCGATCCCATTGTAACCGAGACCGGCGAGAATGCATGCTCCCTCCGTCAGGCTCCAAACTCCGTAGTATTTGAGTCGCGCGACAACGCCTGCAGCATACATGAAGAAAACGCGGCTGAAAAAGCCTTTCTGCATGTATGAATCGGATGTCAGTACTTCGTGGCTGAAGGAACCAGCGAGATTGACGAAGAGGCCAACCCAGACTAGCCCAGTAATGGCCTTGAACAGAGCTGGAGTACCGCTGCGAGGAATTCGTCGCTTCTTTCGCGAGGGAGGCTTCTTGGATGGATCAATGCCGGCCGGCACATCAAACATGGTCGTGTCGATCCATCGCTGATAATCGACGTAGTCAAACGCTGGACCGGCGAGAAGAGAGGGGAAGAACATGACGTAGGCAGTATAGTCCAAGAGGCTAGGCAATTCCTTCAGCGAGCGCTCCTTTTGGAAGTCGGACAGTTGGTCCTCTGCAATTTGCCCGTCGGCAACGTTCCAGCAGAAGGCGCTCAGCTTCATGAGAAGTACCATTTGCGCGCCGGTGATATCCACTACAGAGGGATCATTATGAATCTGACGTTGGATATGGCTGATGGACATGTGCGTCATGAGGAAGAGAAAACCAAGCCATGGCATATAAGGGCTCCTGCGTAGGTACTTGGCGAGGCAATAGGTGCCGACAGAGCTAATGGCAATGGTACGAAGTCCCACCCACAAGTCGAAAAGTCCAACGAGGTAGAACAAGGAGGTGCTGTGAAGCTAGTCAGACATCATCAGCGATTACTGTGAGCGAAAATCTTACCCAATGATAAATATATTCTTGTACGCTGGCTTTGCATCAGGTATACGCTTCAGCAGCCCAGCAAGCGGGTATGAGAGTAGAAAGGAGAAAATGATTTTCACTGCTGAATGTTAGGTTTGGCCTGAAGCTCGGTAACATATACGTACGCTCATCAGGAGATGATCCCACCGTGCCTGAGAGAGCCTCGAATGCTAATAGCTCAGTTAGTTACGCAGGCACATTCAATGATTCGACGCACGGCCAAGCCTTTCTGAGGAGAAGGTTGCGACGGGCACTTGTCACGTACGCTTGTTAAGTAGAGGGATCATGGTAGCTGTATCTGCGCGCGCGAAGCCCGAATTACTGTACAAAGCACAGGACGCAAGAGGTCCGCGGCATGGGAATCTCAAGAGGAAAGAAAATTATCTGTAGGGCAAGCATGCCTCTGGCAATTTGGTTGGGGAGTGGAGCGCGATTAGATGAGTTCAGGGACCAGGTCCACGACAGAAGACCTCGGCGCTATAACAGCTCTGTCACGGGGACTGTTGCCGTGCGCTGTGGGCCCAGTCAGATGCTTTGATTTGGACCCGTGCCTTTTGCCTCGCGAGGCAGCGGTTTAGAAGCTGTTGAGAATGAGCGATTAGAAAGGGATCTGAAAAGAAATTAAAGTGAGTGTGCGTAGACCAATTTTTTTTATATCGCTGCCTAAAATATAAAAGAAGTTGTTGGCATCGAGGCAAAAACGAGGCAGTCCTGACGTCACAGCATAAGAGCGGCTCCAATATGGATTGTGCATCTGGTGACAGAGGAGACGATCTCGTACAACCTGCAGCTAGGCCGAGAGAATAACAAGACTTTCTTAAAAAAAGTAACAGCCGATTTGATGCTGTCTGAATTGTGTTATTGTACAACAAACTACAAAACGGCCATATATAACTGGCAAAGGTACTGCCTAGGCAGATCAGTCTCGAATTTATGAACTGGTGTCCATAACATTATCTTTGTTTTCTTCGTCCTTCTCGCCAGTGGCGGAAACAAAATTCAAATGCTTCCAATCCTCCAGCTCTTCTGTGACCGACCGCATTCGGTCGCGAATACTTTCGATCGCATAGCTCCCCAGTAACAGGCGCAGTGGAGGATAGGAGCAGTGCGCAAGCTGCCATACAAGCTCGGCGCATTTGACTGCGCTTGTTGGTTGCCGGTCTCCGAGCCATTGTACCATACGCTTGGCATGCAGCGCAGGAGAGGTTGCGTCAGAGTATCCATCGCTGGCAGGTTTGATAAAGAAGTGGCCCCAAGTAGGCAGCGGGCTGTCCGAGTCCTCCGTCACTGGTTCATCGCGGCGCACCAGACCCGGCTCAATCAGCGTTGCCTTGATATTGAATATGTCTGTCTCGTAGAGCATCGCTTCAATGAGACCCTCGACAGCATACTTGGTCGCGCAATACGGACCCAATCCAGGGACGCCAAGCGCCCCCGACGTGGAGCTGAATATGAGATACCGGCCGTTGTTCTGCCGTCGGAAATACGGCAGAGTGGCATTGATTATATGTAGCGTACCCATGAAGTTTGTCTCAAACTGGTTCCGGAGATCATGTTCGTCCTGATCCTCACACGAGCCGATAACCCCGTACCCCGAGCAGTTGGCTACGACGTCCACATGGCCGTAATGATCCAGTGCGCGTTTGACGGCATTTGTGACGGATTCGCGCGAGCGTACATCGCACAAATCACCGAAGCAGCGCTCAGGAGTGTTGGCCATCTCTTCAGGAGTAGATTCAAACACCCTTCCAATGGACGCAACATAGTCGCCCTTTGATAGCGCGCATTTGACCAAGGACCGGCCCATGTGCCCAGTACTTCCAAAAACCTGTGTCTATCAGCAGGTGATTCAAGATAGCGGGGAAGAGGAACGTACAATCCACACAAGAGGCTTTGTTTTGCTCAGTGGAGGATCGCAGCTGGCTGGCAGCTGAAGTCGGGGTTTGCCATCCTCAGACGCATCCATGTTTCGTCTCTGGCCAGATCACTATTGAATATGTTTAAAATATTGAAGAGGCTTGGCCTCATTATCAGATTATTACGAACCAAGGCAACAGATTCCACAGAGTGCGCGCAATAGGTTGCGCTGACTGCGGGTGGCTGGGGTATTTAACGAAGGGACATGATTCAGTTGGTCTGGTAGACGGCAACTGAAGAGGGCGAACTGCCGACCTTGCTAGTAACGCGGAGGCCCTGATTGGCGCCCCACCATGTTTCCGACAAGGGACCATCGGTCAGCCGTTGAAGGAAATGAGATGTAATCGGCTGCGACAGATAATTGATAGCTACCGCGTTGCTGCATTCGAAAAGATGCGCAGTTTCAAAGCTCCTGGAGAGCCTTCGGCTACGTGCGTGAGTTCTGCACCATCACTGCCCTGCTATTCTTACCGCATGCACGACTCTACTTCTCAAATGAACACGAATGGCTGTTGGCTGAAGATCGGGTTTCTTAAGTTTTTATCGCTAAATATCTCTGTCGGCCGTCTAATCAAATACGTCTGGTGTCCTTGCCGTCTTTTATTGCGAAAGGAATTCTTCGACGTACTCCTTGCGATATTTGTTATCGTCGAGTTCGGGGCAGCGGTTCAGAGGCGTCCATTTGGGCTCATCCTTGAAAAGTCGCATAGCATGAACATACTGCTTTATGTTAGTGTTATGCGTAGCCAAGTTACCCCCCGAGTATACATACGTTGGACTCGTCAGTGGTGAAGCGATGGTAGATGCCGGCGGGCAGGATAATCAGGTCGTCTTTAGCGAGCTGGATGCGAATCCAGTTCTCATCCTCACTGCGTACGTCAAAGTAGCCTTGGCCGTCACGAATGTAACGGATCTCCTCGTCCTCGTGAAGGTGCTCGTGGAAGAATGTCTTGACTTTTTCCTCGTAGATGTCGCCCATTTTCTCCGGCGAGACGAAAATCTCGTCACGGTTCTTGTAGCCTCGTTCCTTGGCGAGCTCATTCACGCCGTCGAGCTCGGGAATACGGTAGTACAGAATACCCAGTTTGCCCAGTGCATCGGCATCGATGGCCGTGCCAGAGTCGTGCGCCAGGCGCTGGTCGCCCTACATTGCGCGGTTAGCGGTTGACGAAGCGACATTCCAAGGCGCAGGCTGATTACCGGCAGATTATCATATATATAGGCTTTCATTTTGAACTGGCTGGAGGTTGTGAAGAGGGGTAGAATTTGCTGCCGATGTCGTCAGAAAGCGGCGTTGCTTGATTGCACTGCTCACCAGTTACATAAGCCCCTCCGACCACATGTGTCCCCACCACACCTACAGAAGGCGATCTCAGCTAATTGCTCCGCGCATCTTTGTCGCCATATCTGTGATAATCATGACCTTTTGGCCTTGCCATTGTGAGGAGATCGATTTTTCGCTACAAAGCGCAACTTCGCTATTGAGGTGAGCTGGTCAAATAAATTTGATTTTTTCTCGAATGTGGAACTACCTCTATTCTCCGTGCATTGTCCGCAAACGCCATGTCCCAAATAAAAACAGTGTATACACAAGATAGTGGCAGAATATTCCCTTATCTGCACAGCAATTCCTTTTCCCTTGGTGCGCCAAAGATGCCAAATGATGTAATGCGTCTAGCGAGCCTCCGCGACTGGAGCGTCGCGGATCCCCGCCTGTATCATGTCGTCGACGCCGTCGGTCGACGGCTGGGCCGGTCTGCCCTCAAAAAGCCTGCACCACCATGCGGGAGGGTCCAAGGGCCGCGAGCCGTTGTGCAGAGGAGGATACACGTCTGAGAAGAAGTACCAGATGTGTCCGATGACGACGCCCAGAATCTCGTCCTTCGGAATATTGCTATGCATGATCAGGCTGAAGCCCATGAGCACCCACGGCAGGTAGGGAGCCGTGAACACAAGCACGCCCAAGAAGCTGAGCTGCGTGTCTGGGTTTCTCCGAGACCAGATGTAAACGAGGGTCGAAGAGAGCGGGTGTCCCAGAAACGGCAGCGAGACCAGCGGCGACAGGATGATGAGGCTGACCATTGCGTAGAGCAGGAGCCAGGAGAAGTGCGCTGGTGACCGACCGGAGGACTCTTCGAGAAGCCGCGAGTATCTCTGGAGGAAGTATATGTGGAAGAGTAGATTGATCGAGAACGGGCCGAAGTAGAGGAACGACGTTACGAGGCGCCAGTACTGCGAAATCGGCGTTAGCAAGATGTCGCAAGTCAACCTCATTCTGGGGCGTCTTACTTGTGACCTATGAAATACAGCTCGATAGCTGTAGAACAGTTGGTATGGCGACACTATGCGGCACTGGACCAAGGCGCTGGCCAGCAGCGTCGCTGTGGTCCACCATCGCGTGCACACTGGTGTCTCCCAGAACCAGGCTTCCACTGGCAGACGGGCACCATCCATCGCTTGATCCATGCGAAGAAGAGAATGCAGTGAATTGAGTATGTGTCGTGGGCGAATGGCACGGCGTCCGAGTCGGAGACTGGCTACTCTATCATGGGCCCGATTCAGGTGAGATATTGGAGAAGATGCGTGTCCTGTGCTAAGGTGATGGAGACGTCACTAGAGCCACGTTGAGAAGTCGGGCTTGGCTCCAGTGCTGGGTACACGGCAGTGGCCTGGCGGCTCCACAGGGGCGGTACCTGGCTGGAGAAAGGTACATCCCCCGACTCCCCGACTCCCGGTCCCATGTACCAGTGCACCAGCCACAGCCACACTCGACCAGGTAGCCTGTCCCAAGGTTGCATGCCGAGTACGGTCTGTCCCAAGAGAAACACTGGTCGTTGAGCGTCTTTTGCATCGAACCCAACGTACGGGGCCGGGTGTGGATGACAGAGTGCTTCTTCTTCTGGGACTAGAAATCCTCTCAGCACGGGACGGCCATGTTCCCTCGCAGCTCGCATAGTGCCGGGCGCGAGCCGGGATCGGCCACGTGCCTTTCAGCTATTGCAATTTCAAAAACGTTTCATCAATCCTTTGAAGAAGTGCCCGTTGGTCAATTGGAGCTGGCGGATAATTCAGATACACTCCGCAGAAGCCTGTACAGTATGCCTCAAAGAGCTGCCATAAGCTTAAATTACGTACTAGCTGCCCCGCCGTAGCCAGCTACGTCACTGCCGGCTGCAACTTGTCCCCCAACACAATCACAACAGCCTGCGTATATACCTATTTCATCAACTTCAATTGAAATGTCGAGACTCAGACCTGTAGCTAGGCTCTTTGCCCTGGGTCTTGCGCCGGCGGCTTGTGTCGGCGCCTCGTTTGCGCTCCGCCACCCCGTCAGGTTTGACGCGATCGAGCCGGCTCCCGTCTCACAGCAGCTCCGCCGACGCGAAGCTCCTCCCGCCAGCCGGCTTTCGCCCCAGATTATCGAGCAGCTGTCGCGCGGCAGCATTCTTGGTACACTTCACGCTTCTAGCTTCCATTGGATTCCGCCTGCTAACCCAATTGGTGTCTCGCGATAGGTTTCGGCGCCGGCGTGGTTATTGCATTCTTCTCTCGCACCCTTGTGCTTCTCGGTGGTCTTGTCGCAGGATCCTTACAGGTTTGTATGCTCTCCCTGGCTGCCCAGGCGCGTTGCTGATACTCCTCCCAGATAGCGTCCAGAATGGGCGTCGACGTCTTTAGCCTGCTTCCGATCCCCCGAAGAATCTTGACCGAGTCACCTGTGCTTAGTATATGGGTTGGCAAGCCGTGGTTTACATCATCATTTCTATTGACTTTTATCCTCGCGGCGTTTGTGCGCCTCTAGATGGGCTGAGTGTTACGCTGGAGGAAGGCGAGGGCCAGCTCGTCGTTAGCAACAAGGCCCTGGGTCTTTTCCAAAGTCTCCTTGTTTCTGGCATTAATCCAATCCTTCTCCTCCTGGGTCAGCAGGGACATGTCCATCATGTTGTTGCAGTACGGGACCATCGTGACGTTCTCGAAACCGTAGTAAGGTGTGCCGCCAAAGTTGTTCTTTGTCTTAACCTCCTTGACGACGATGACGTTCTCAATACGGATACCAAAGTTGCCGTCCTCGTAGTAGCCGGGCTCGTTCGAGAGCACATTGCCCGGCTTCAGAGTAAATTCGCTGTAGGCAGGACGGGCGCCGATACCCATGGGGCCCTCGTGGACATTCAGGAAGGAACCAACACCGTGGCCAGTGCCGTGGCGGAAGTCAAGGCCAGCGTTCTGTGGCAGGTTAGCGATGCTGGAAGCAGAGAATGGGAGAATAACCTACCCAGAGGAACTGTCTGGCAAAGGCGTCCAGGGCAAAGCCGGTAGCGCCCTTGGGGAAGATGGCACGGTCCAGGGCAATGAGACCCTTGAGGACACGAGTGTAAGCCTCCTTCTCGCGCTCTGTCGGGGTGCCAAAGTGCATGGTACGGGTGGTGTCAGTAGTGCCGTCGTAGTACTGAGCACCAGCGTCGCAGAGGTAGACGGCGTTGGGGTCAATGACCGAGCTACTACCGTGTCTGGCGTGATAGTGCATGATGGCAGCGCTAGCAGTATATTAGTCCATTGAATACTTAATTTCAGCCTGTTTCGCTTACTTGGGGCCGCTGCAGGAAATGGTGGCAAAGGACTCGCCGACGAAGAGATCCTGCTTCTTGCGGAATTCCATCAGCTTATCGGCGGCCTGCGCCTCGTCGATGGAAGACTTCTTCTCGACAAGCTCGTGCTCAAGCCAAGCATAGTAGGAAGTCAGAGCAGCACCATCACGGATGTGACAGGCACGCATGCCCTCCAACTCGACCTCGTTCTTGATCGACTTGGCATCTGTGATGGAGCTCTTCACCTCCTCGACCTTGTCATCGCTGCCAATGGCGGTCTTCACAGCCCACGAGGCAGTGTCGGTGATGAGGTACTTGCCCTCAGGAGCTTTCTCCACATCGGCGAAGAAGCTGGTGTAGGGCTTAATCTTGACCTCGTTGGCGGTGAGGTGCTCGCGGACGGACTGCTCGGCCTTGGACTCCTCCACGTAGAGGATGGCTTCGTCTTGGGTGATGGAGGCGTAGCAATAGAAGACGGGGTTGAACTCGACATCGTTGCCACGAAGGTTGAAGAGCCAGGCAACCTCGTCCAGAGCAGTGACGTACATGCCCGCAGCCTTCTTCTTGGTGATTTCCTCGCGGAGGTCGACAAGCTTGTCCTTGACCGACTTGCCAGCGTACTTCTCTGGATGGACAAAGGCCTTGTTGGTGGGAGTGGTAGGACGCTCGCCGCCCCAGATCTTATCGACAAGGTTGTTGGTAATGGCAACCAGTCCGGTGCCGCCAGCTTTCTGGATCGTCTCCGAGAGCTTCTTGGCGACAGAAGGGGTGATGAGCGTGGGGTCAACACCAGCGGCCTTGCCATCCTTGCACTGCTCGGCAACCCAGTCCTGCCAGGTAATTTCTTCGGGAATGCCAAACTTGATCAGTCGCCAGTTCTCGTCCAGCTGTGATGTGGCCTGGTTGAAGTATCGGCCGTCGGTCGAGAGCGCCGCCGCCTCTTCGCTGATGACAGCGGTACCAGCAGAGCCGTCGAAGCCGGAAATGTATTCTCGGCGGTTGAAGCACTCGGCGGCATATTCGGAGGCATGGCTGTCGCCGGATGGCACGACTGTTCACGCTTAGCACAAATTCATTAGACTGTTCTCCCGCGGAGCAAACTCACTGTAAGCACTGATGTTGTTCTCCTTCATCAGCTTGCGGAGCTCCGCAAGGCGGGGTGTGGTGTTCACGCGAGCCATGCTGTCTAATGATGCTGAGGTATAACGAAACACAGGGGTATGAGGGAAAAGTCGAATGCTTGGAAAGCAGAGGGTATGATGTTTCCAAGGAATTGCCGCTGGCCACAGTCGCAACATCAGAAAGGCCCTTCCTTGGCCTGATATATCTTTTGCCTAACCTGCTAGACGGATACCTGCGGTTCTGGTACCCCTCCCCCCACAAGTTGCGGTGGATCGTACACACTGGACATGCCCCATTGAGACGTCAGTTCCACCTTGTTACGTTATAAGTAGTGATGACCTCCTCCTATCAATTCTGAAAGGGCTGGCTGACTACAAAGAATGAATCGCGTGCGATCCAACATATGGTACTAGTAATAGCATAATTCCAATCTGTCCACAGCATGTTTGCGTTTCTAGCGGTGATATATGTCAGCACACTAAACAATTGATCGCTATGCGGCACCTAGTGCGATCCAAAGTGCCGGACCAATCAGCTCCACGATCTAATTAATAGATGCGCGTGCGCATGACGTTGATGATGGTCGTTGTGGTGTTGCTACTCCAATCAAAGTTGTCGTGGACGGGACTAGTTGGTTTGAGAGAATTCGAAGCATGTACAGGAAAATCAGTGGCCAACTACGTGAAAATGCCGATGACTATATCATAAATTTGAACTTTATATCTTGATTTGCTTTACCTGATGCGTAGGCTATGGCCGCATTTTTTTATTTTACCGAATTAATTCGTTTTGTGCATACTTCAATTTTATGGCAGTTGTGGTAGTTTTTTTTTTTTTTTTCGAATCCAACGCAAAACCGTGAGCCTATTTTGTAGTACGTAAAAAGAGACCATATTTTCGTCACATCGCGAATAAATAAATGCTGTGTTAGACCTCTCAATAAATTATATACCACACTATGTATAAATTATTCATCTTATTTCTTGCTACGCCTTGTTTTCGATGTGCTAAGCTTTTTTTTTTTTTTTTTTGTGCAGAAATCTCGCGATACATCATTACTATAAAGACTTTTTTCACGCCCCATCAAAAGCAGTCAGGTGGGGGGTTTTGGCTAGAAAACACAGCTCGTGAATCCGACTAATTAAATTATTAATTAGCCCCTGCTTCGCTTTGGATAAAACCCATGGCTCCATATATCTAGCTCTCCCGCGTCGTAACTTTTTGCATTTCTGTTAGAACCACACCCTCCCAGGCACCGTTAGCTGCATGACTTAATAAGTAGCTACTTGCATCTTCCAAAAAGTTGGACCTTGCGAAGGAGAGAAGCTGTGTGCCAAGGGGTTCTCTCGTACCTAGCCATTGAGCTTGTGCACGCGTATATGATGCGGCGATTTCTCTCAACTCAGTCATTACAGCCTCGGGTGATATTTTCGGGCATCCAGCCGACGGGCGTGCCTCACCTGGGCAACTATGCTGGCGCATTGCGGCAATGGGTTCAGCGTCAACACGAGGAGCCTGAATCCACTCGCCTACTGTACTCAATTGTTGACCTACACGCAATCACAATACCGCAAAAGCCCGAAGCCCTAAGAAAGGCGAAAAGGGAAGCTTTAGCTTCGTTGCTAGCAATCGGTATCGATCCCAAGAGATGCACGTTATTTTATCAATCAGATGTATGTGCAGCTCTAGCTTGATATCCCGATCGCCGCTAATCATCAACCAAGGTCGCCGCGCATGCTGAGCTCATGTGGATACTATCCTGCACAGCTTCAGTAGGATACCTATCTCGAATGACGCAGTGGAAGGTAAATATTGAGCGCTGGAATTTATAAAACCATCGTTACTAAAACATCAGAATTGCAGTCGAAGCTCAGCCTCACAGAGTCATCCCGGTTCGGCGATGGCGCTGTTGCAAACAAACTGAAGCTGGGCCTCTTCTCATACCCTGTTCTCCAAGCTGCCGACATTCTCGTTCACAGGTAAATAACCTTCTTCTTCTCCCTCTGAAGTAACTAGACTCTAATGGCTTTCTAGGGCAACCCATGTCCCCGTTGGTCATGATCAACAACAGCACTTGGAGTTTGCGCGCGAATGTGTGACGAACTTCAACCACGCCTATGGGCCTCATCTCGTCTACCCTGAAATTATCATATGTAAGGCTTCATTGATCTGTTCACTCGTACGAAGCTGATGAAGACTGCTGTCGCAGCACCCGTCCGTCGAGTGATGTCGCTCACAGAACCGACATCTAAAATGTCCAAGTCTCATCCACAGGAACGCTCTCGCATCCTGCTCACCGACAATGCGGAGACGATTCACGCCAAAATATCTTCTGCTTTAACGGACTCCATACCAGGGATCAGCTATGATGTCGAGACGAGGCCAGGTATCTCGAATTTGCTGGACATATTCTCGATCTTCAATCAAGAGGGCAAGAGCGCAATCCAATTGGCCACGGATTTCAGCGGGGCTAGTCCACGAGATTTAAAAGCGGCCGTTTCTGAAGCTGTCATCCAAGGCATGGATGGTATCGCGCAGCGGTACGACAGGCTCCTGGAAGACCCCAGCTACCTTGATCAGGTCGCTGCAGAAGGAGGCAAGAAAGCCCGCCAGAGCGCAGACGAAACTATGCATCTTGTTAGGGAAGCCATGGGTATGTAATGCTGGCATTATTATTGTGTAATATTTCTTGTATCAACAACTACATATATCCCCCCACATGTACACTATCTCCTTCTTCTGGTTACACATCTATTTATCCGGATCGCATCGCTTTGAGCGCTGATCTACGCTGCGTAGGAAAAGCTGGATCCCCTTGCCGCAAGCCAAAAATCACGAACTACTTGGTTGGTAGCGCGAGCACCGCGCAGACTGTGCAATGTTAGCGTTAGCTTCAGTCTACATCTGCAAGGATGAATTCGCACGAACCTCACCACTTTCTTGACAAACATAGCCTTCTCAGCCTGCGACACCTTAGTGCTCGGGAATGAAGGATGGTTCAAACCAGCCTCGAACCACTCCTTCGCTTTCGAATACCTGTTGACCAGTTTCTTCAGTGGCTCACTAAGCTTATCAAGCTCACTGCGAGAAGCATTCCCTCCTATGTTCCTAGCAAGGCTTTGGCAGAGGATGGGGCCGAGTGTATTCATAGCACTGTTCAGGGCACTTTGGCAGTTTTCGTCACTGCTCTTCGCATTGACAAATGTTGCCTGCTTTTGGTTAGATATCGGTAAACTTCCCAGTATGTGTTCATTACCTACCCAAAATTCTGCGGCAGCTGCTTTCGGCAAAGGTTCGTTGCTGTCAAGAGCTTGCAGCGCAAACAAGAAGAAAAATTCTGCCATTTCGGCAGGCTGAATGTGCAGTATGACCGATGGATCTTTGGTCAGCATTCGGCTCGAAATTTCAATGGCGTTCTGAGCAACTTCTGGTTCGGCTGATACGTCAATCTGTGCCGCACCTCCCGCGGTGATGCCAGGGCTGTTGATGTAGGGAAACTGCCTCAACAGTCCAATTACCCAACCCAACACTGCGGATAGAATATTATGTTGGTTTTCTTTCTCGCGCACTGAACTGATAAACGAGCACGCAGTGCTGATAAACAGACCTACTCGAGGCGTAGCAAAGGTGTGCGAGGTCAGATACTGAGCGACTTCTGAAGGTGGCAGAACAAAAGGGCCAGGTTCGGTTTCAGAAAATCCGGTTCGAAGCACATTACAAATTTGTTCTGTAATCTCATTGCTTCTCGGGAACATTTTTTGAAGTTCCACGATAAGAGCAACGATCCTTCTCTGAATTTCCGGCAGAACTGCGTCCTGAGATGCACCCAATTGCTTTTCATGATCAAGATCGATTGCGTTCTCCGTAGGAGCTTGCACGCCTTTTCCCATGCCCACTAGACACCTCAGCACCTTCAGAGCCATGTGAAGGCTGGCATTCTCTTCTGGTAGCGTGTCTGGGCAGGCCAGCGGGGGCAATGCGCTGTCATTCCCTTGCTGTCCGCTCGCGAGACGCTGACATATCTGTAGTTCCATTTCAATGAATTCCAAAATTCGTCCGTATTTGGCGTACCGCTCTGTTGGGTTGGGGATTGCTTGCGCGACTGAGGACAGAGCTCCGATTGTTCTTTCGCTAGTTGCGCAGTCCAGTTGCTGCCGGCTGATAACACGCGCGTACTCGGCTAAAAATGCTTCAATCTCTGTATGCAAGTGAGCTCTACAAGATGAGCACAGTCGCAGAATGGATCTGGAGGCTGCGGGTGCCATCGCGTTGTCTCCGAGTGTAGAGAACAGTAGCTCCAGCGCTGGCGGCAATAGTATCGGATTCCTTTCAAAGTACTCGGTGTACAGCTCAATTAACTGCAGGCAGGTTTGTTGGGTGCGCGCTGGTACTGAATTCCGTCCATCTCGTAGGATGACAAACAAGTTTGAGTGAAAAACCGCGGCCAGGAAACCATCGCCGCGATTGTCATCCTGGCAGCAATCGGCGAGACCACCGAGGCAATAGACAGCCGCCTCCAGTCGCAGCCAGTCAGATTCTCTCAGTGACGCGATTACGGTTTCAGCAAATGTGCCCAGTAGTTGCGGGCCTACCAAGGCATATACGGACTGCAGCAAGTCAACAACATCTTTGCGGGAGTCAGCAAAGCCTGCTCTGTCATTTGAATCCCAATCTGATACTTCCGTGCTTGGTGGATAGGTTATCTTCTGCCACGCATTCGAGCATGCTTTCAGAAGTAGTGAGAAGGCTGGGACTTTCCATGGCTGTTCTTCGCTGGAGTCCGCGGGTAGGTAATCAGGTACGGTCTCTGCGAATGATGACCAAAACTCCACAACGGGGACGAAGATCCTGTCGTCCACAACTGGGTACCCTTGTGCGAGAAGAATATCGCATAGATGGGACAGTAGCTCGGAATTGCCTGCATGGCAACTCTGTACGAGTAAGGGCATTCGCGTCTCAGCAAATGCTAGGAGAAGCTGGGCAAATTGAATTGCATCGAATCCGAAATCTCCATCCGCGATCCTCTGATAGAATCCCGCAGCCCATGGGCTTTTGAATAGCATTTCAAAAAGTTTGTGGTGGTCTGATGTGAAGAGTGACGGGCTGTTGGACAAGGTTTCAATAAGAAGCTCTGCGGCAGCATCATACACAGTATCGACGGCAAGAAACTCAATAACATTCCCCAGCATCGGCTTCAGTGAGCTGAGGATATCAGTTTGGTGCATCGGAGCTTTCTGCGAAAAGATAATCCAGGACTATATTTATTTCAGCTTCATGGGTTTTCGGTTTGTGAACATGAGGTTCGGTTCATACTTGTAGGCATTTGATGGCGTCTTCAAGGATCGGCGCAGGGACACCCTTGGTCTGGAAGCAACTGGCCATTATAGTCATAAAACTCTCACTGTTGTCTAAGACAGCTTTGTATTGTGTGGCGCTGTTCGGTTTCAGTACTTGCCCTCTTTTTCTGTTTTCAATGGAGGCCATTTGACTCACTTTGTCACAGAGTTGGGATCAAGCCTGGTGACGTCCTCAACGACGTGTGCCGCTAGCCACAGGAGTGCTTGCGTCTCTTTCTGACCTAGTTTTTCCAGTATAGAAGCCATATTGACATTGGAGTCCATGGTGTCCGGGCGGTATGCTTGGTTGTTCGCTAGGCATATGCCAATATGGTCGAGAAAACGGGGCCATTGTGCATGATGTTTGAGGAAGAATGTTGATAATGCAGACACGAGTTTCCTTGTGACGAGTCGGCTCCCGTCTCTGTTCACGAGGTCTACATACCATCCTATAAGGCAGGGGAGCAATTCTATAGCCTGGTCGTCTGCGATTGGTGTACTGCGCGTCATGTTAGCCTCCGTCAGTTTCCAGTTCAAGACGTCGTTTTGGCTCACTTCTGTGTGTTGAGTTTGACAATGATTGTTAACACTCCGAAGAACTGTACTTTCTCGTCTGGGCGACTAAGAAGCTCTTTAGACAGCTCCCATGCTTGAGGTAGCCCTTGTATCCGAGCCAGCGCCGCTTGTGTGCTTGCGATCACTTCAGGTGGATTTGGTTGGTACAGCGATATGATTAGCTATTTCTGTCAGTGGACGAACTGGTGGCTCGTCTATCGGTACTCGTTGCGCATACCTGCTCGACTGCCCCGGGTGTCAAAATGTCCTGCTGTTCCATCTCCACCACTCCTCGCAACACACTGGTGATGGGAATCGTGCAACCAGGTGTGTTTTGTGTTTTGACGTGAGGGGGTCGTCAAAGAACTGCGTCCAGACGACAGTGACTCGGGCTCGCCAGAAGATTTAAAATGGCACAAAAAGAGTCAGAACAGCCACAAAGCAGTGCAAGAGACCGACAAGCAAGTATACTAGAAATAAATACCAGCCATGTGATAGAATATGTCGCGGTTCATGTCGTGAGTTCTAGGAACAGGGTAGGCTTTTGCTGGGAGGTTGCCCCACTACGTAGCTTCTGCACACTGGATCGTAGGCAACCGGCAGAAATGATGCTCAAACAATGAACACCAAATGATTAATTGAAGGGGCACAAAAGAGAGAATGGTAAACCCGTAGAGACAGAGCGAATAGATGGCCAGTGACACGTTATCAGAGCGCAGGTTAATTGCCTACACATACGGCCCGAGTGAATGGAAAGAAGCACAGCCAAGCAGCGTATTGGTTCTCCACGAAGGTATACCTTGTTTCTATCATACAAGGGAGGCAAATTGCCCACCAGCCGCTGCCCAAATGCGACAAACCTAGCTACATGATATTATACACAGAAGATGCGCCCGAAAAAAAAGGGCCACTAGAGGACTAAACCCTGGCGCGCGGTAGCGCACGCGACAGGCCGAGGGAATCGCCCAGACGGCCGCTACGCAGCATCTCCTCGGCCTCTTCCTCGGTGACTGATTTGGTCTGGCCAATATGTTCCCACGCTGACAGTAGTTCACCAGTGTTGCCCTGCAGAGACTGCTGAGAGTCATCCAGCTTGGTGGAACCAAACTCCCAGAAATTCGCCTTCATACCGATGCCATAGTATTGATGTTTTCGAAGATACGCAAGCCAGAGCTGCACAGTTTCGGGACTTCCATCCTGAATCTGGATCATACGGCGTAATGTCTTACGCTCAAAGTTTTCTTGGGACTTCTTGAAAATGAAATGATCACGCGGGACTGTCCAACGCTCTGTAATTCGTGGTAGGGGCACAGGTCCAAACGCGGGTAAACCCAGATAGTATGCAGCTCGTAGGGCAAAGTCGGAAAAGAATTCGAGTGGTTGGAGACTGTAGGATCGAAGCTGAAGGTCGCAGGAAGGGATGCCATGCTCTGCAGTGCGTCGAAGAGGCTTCAGGTGGACGGCCTGCGCCGCTCGAGGGCTGCGCAGGTGAGCATCTTCAACAGAATGATTGGCGGCAGAGTTATCAGAATTCGGTCCGCTGGAATCGACCGTGCTGTACAATCTGAACCAAGTTAGCAGACGATCCTTCGCATACTTGTTAGGGATTGCCAACCTGTGAACTAGCCCTGCCTGGCTGGTCCGTTGCACGACCGGCTACGATATTGTTAGCTTTACTGACAAACTAGAGACGCAAAAAGCGACACACATACCCGGAGAAGTGCCAATTCCTGCGAAATATGGCGGCGCATCGTGTTATGGCGTGTCTGTTGCGAGGACAAAATTGATGCCTGCGCCAGGTTCGCGGTAGGGGTGTAAAAAAGCTGCAGCCAACCAATAATAAGGGAAGCCTGCGCGGACCCACACCAGGTGTAATGTCTTTGATAGGAAGGATTTCAACAGATACGTGTTGTAGCGTAAAATTCACCAAGAGAGTTGATTATTTAGGGGACAGTTTTATTCAAAGCAGCTGATTGCTGCTTTCAACTTTAAATAAGTCTTCTTATTCACTTCTACTGAAGTGGGTGGTTTAACCGTATACTCAATTCTCATTTGAGCCTGGTTCTGCTGTCTATGGTCGCGTCTGCTCTCCATCATAGTCCAGGCTGCCACGTCAGGGCGCTGCATTGACCGGATTGCTTGGAGCAGCTACGTAGGATACATGTAGCATGTAGTTCATGCTTTCGCGTGGCACAATGTATGCTGCGTTATGGCTAACAGGCGTTGGGCTTGGCGTCTCGCTCACGGCTGTGGCCGATACCGAATAGCACCTTGCTCTGGGAGCGGATTCAGGGTTTGTTGTCTGCAAAGATGCGGCTGGAGAAATTGGACTCGAAATGCCGGTATCAACGGAGAAGCCTCAGCCACGGCCCTTCCTTCGCTGGGCAACCAGTTTCTGGTAGAACGCCTTTTTACCAGACGTCTTCTTCTTTTGTATGGCGGCATATTTCGACTTCATCTTGTCGTTCGAATGGTCTCTCATAACTTCGCCAAGGATGGTCTGTCGTCTTTCCTTGTGTGTGAGTCTTGCGCTGAAGAACTCGGTAGGGCCTTCAACAATTTGGCCAACTTGAGAGTATCTCGGTGCCTCTGCTCTTAGAGCCTTCTTCTGATGTTTTGGGTCAAGCAGACCACGCATGCGGAGGACTTGCCAGTCTCTCTTGAACTCGGGCGTGAGCACTGTCTTGGGCAGATCGAACCAGTTGGAGCCGGCGGAATCCTATTCCAGTGTTAGCAGCTGGTTCCGAACGAGGCTGTCTTGGTCAAATTGTTCCAGGTGCCATAAAGCAAAGAATTTTAAGCTGGGGGAAATGATTCAGAGTAACTATGATAAAAAAGAAATCATGGAGTCACGAGGCGTTTATCCAAAACGGACGATACCTCGTGTCATGGTACCGTAAGTGGTTCCTTCTCATCACCATCAAAGGGTAAAAAAAAAGGCAAAAACAGAAACACCAGCGTGGCTTACCTTGGTTTTTGTGTTGCTCGTCTTGTCGTGCTTTACAACACGCACCGAGCCCTCCTTTTCAGTAGGAATAGTGGCGGCGACAGCAGCAACAGTTTCGGTCTTGTCCAGAGCATTCTCAATTGGTGCCACAGTCATGGGATTCCCCGATAGGCGCTGTTCGGCTTGGAGCAGAAGCTCGGACATCTGCTGGTTGTTGATTTTAGCCATGATGTGAGGCCAAAAACTCTGCCACTGGTCCAGCCAGCTGTCAGAGTGCAAATTACGGCCGTGGAAGACAGAGTTTTTAGAAGCTGGAATGAAAAAGTTTCTGAGTGCCTTCAAACATCCCGGAGAGTGGGGCGCATATGGACCAGGGTGCTACATTGCCTGAGGCCAATACTTGTATTCCCTAACCAGTGCCTACCGTGCTGAGGTACTTTTTGCCCAACGCGGGCGCCAGGTCGTGCTAGCGCACAGCATGTACACAGTGTATACTTCACCACGAGGTAGTCATGGGCAAAATGTCCAACGTTGATACCGTGCGAGTAACAGAGCGGGCACTGTGTACCGCGGGTCTTTGCCGGAGTTTAGTTGGCTGCAACGTGAGTACAGACACTCAGCCATACACATCGCTCACACTCGCCTGTTTACTGCGCGCATTGCGACATACTGAGTTGTGCAGATATCCGCCAGACCCTACCCAATTGAAGTGCAGGCGACCGTTGAAAAACTAAACCCTGCGATAAGGCCGCCGAGAAACACGGAAAATAACAGTTCCCGCATACCATAGCGACGATGGACTCACAGAACCAATCGGCGCAATCCCAACAGCAGGGACGCCCCGCGCCGGAATACGACACAAGCCAAGGTGGCCATTATGGTGAGTACCTCACTAACCATTAGTCCCCGTTAATCCATGTTACTGATCATCGCTTTATAGGTGCCTGTGCTGCTGTATGTATAGCTGGCAAGCTGCTATTGCACTCATTCTCTAACATTGCAACAGCTAGCTACACAGGGCTATGCGCCAGCGGAGCTGTACACGGGCCCTTGGGCAAACGTTCGTCAATTCTGCTTTACCCTAGGCTGGGGATTCTCACTGACGCACATGACTGCAGGTTCACCAAGGCCTGACTGGGCAATACAAAGACATTTTGACAACCTATTGGCAGCAAACTATTACTCACCTTGAGAGTGAGACACACGACTACAAAATCCACCAGCTGCCACTTGCACGAATCAAGAAAGTAATGAAGGCCGATCCCGATGTCAAAATGATATCTGCCGAGGCGCCAATTCTCTTTGCTAAGGGGTGCGACGTCTTCATCACTGAGCTGACGATGCGAGCGTGGATCCACGCCGAAGAGAACAAGCGTCGTACACTTCAGCGCTCCGATATTGCTTCCGCGCTCGCCAAGTCCGACATGTTTGATTTCCTGATCGATATCGTGCCTAGAGAAGAAGCCGCGTCTCACGCGAAGAGAGCTGCCGCCCAACCCGCTGGCGCCGCACCCGCTGTACAGGCTGGGAGCGGTCAGGCACGAATGCCAGCCAACATGGCGCAGCCCAACTCACACCCGATGGCGGGGGCTGAATATATGAGTGGCCACGGCATTGCGCATGAGCAGGATTACCGCCAGAATCCTAGCCTTTACGCCGGTCAAGTCCCTGCAGGCCCTTCTGCTGCCTACGGCCAAGCGCAGGCCGCTGGCACCATGTACAGCGAGATGGATAACATGTACCAATATCCTGGCATGCAAGCCCAACAGGTACGCTAGAATAACCCATTCAATACTGTGGTTGCATACTAACTCTTAGCAAGGCACAGATGACGTCAGAAGAATTTGAATGAGCTGCGTTTCCCTACAATCGCAGCGAACCAGTGCATTATCTTAAACGGATCTGTACCGTAGTCTGCTGCTTGCTTTTGGATTTGTTTTCAGTACATGGATCTTGGGAATACGGAATAATTTATAACGGCTGCTTTTATCACATGAATTTCTTGATATCATCTTTATACAGCCATCAGCTTGATCTGTGCAGGAAGCAGATAGCTGAGCTGAGTCTTAGAGAAAGAAATCAAAATTGCTCCTTCTACTATACACCACATTCCACATAGCTCATTTCATCATTCCAAACCTCGAGGACAGATTGGATAGCGGCGCACTTCTGGTCGATGTCTGCGTACCGTTGTTGAGTCTAGACTTTGTCAGCACTGTGAACGAAGCAAAGCGGCATGGGGAGTCGTACTTTTCTAGCAGAACTGGGCCGTTGAGCGCATCAACTCGGTTATATTTCTTATTGCGGACCGACATGTCGTAGAATTCGTCGTGATTATCAGACTGAAGTAAGTTTACAGTCTGCTGCAACTCATCCAGATTCTCCTTGAGCATTTCGCCATTGTCAAGACTGCTCACGAATTTTGTCAAGTATTGGACATCTTCGGCGAGCGCTGCTACGGCGCTTGAGCTGATATATTTTACTTCCGAAGATAATGGGAGTGCCTGCAAGTGTCCAGAGTCAGTGTTCATTGAATAGTAGAAGGGGAACAAAGACTGTATACCAATATCTTATCCGCCGTATGACTGAGAGCGTCAAAGTAAATGAGTTCTTTGATCTCTCGGGGAAGACCCAGAAGCGTAGAGTTCATGATATTTGATAGGTATCGGGTAAGCGTCTGCATGTAACTGCTGGGCTCTGAGGGGTCTGTTGTCGTGAACCTGAACAAGAGCTCAATTAGTATCTGGACACAGGTAACACAGTACAGTATCTCCTCGTATCTTACCAGTCATACTCAGCCGTGTCCACAAGATCATCGATCTTAGAATTGACAAGTTCGAAAATGCGTTTTTCTGCCGTCTTTTTATTATTCCGGAACTCTTCCGTCGCGTTGAGTTTTAATGGGCCACCAGCAGATGTAGAGGATCTTGCGCTGATAAGCAGTAGTTCGAGTTCCTGGCATGCCGTTTCAAAATGTTCCAGGTTGATCAGAATCTGAACAATTTGACCGAGATACTGCGAACTAAGTCGTTCGACGAGAGATTGACAGACTTTCTCTGTCAAGAGCTTATCCAGGGATTTGCGTAACGACTCGTCGATGACGTCCGAATGTTGAAAATGGTCGTCGGAGAAGAAATAGAACTGATTGAGGAAGTTTTGGATGTCGATGCAGCAGAGAGGATACATTTGCGAAAATGGGAGCACGCAAGGAAAACTGGGAATTTCTATTAGCGGACCATTCAAGACACAAAAAGGATGCTAACATACGTGATTTTTTCGACGTCTTGTTCTGGAGTGTACCAGCTGACATTGAGGACCTTGTCGAAATCCTCTTGTGAATTGATTGCCATGGGCATGTAGTCATCGGTAGATACAATCTAAACGCGCAGGTTAACACCAAGAAGCAACTGTCCAGTGCCAGGAACCCGTACCTCTTGGAAGTCTTCACTAAATCTGCGTCGGAGCAGTTCGGCGTATTTATCGAAGAGCGTAAGCATAAAAGTCTCGAAGCTCGAGACAGGATATCCATATCCCTGGAATAGGATTAGCTGAATACTACTAGTCCGGGAGAGATGCATTCTTACCTCCATGGTTTGAATAAACAAAGCAACGATTCCTTTGATCTTAAGAAGGACCTCGGCATTCGTCACATCATTCAGTGATTTTGATGTTATATTGATAGCTGTGCTGCACATGGATTCCCACAGCTCCTCCACTTCAATAGCAGATCGTAGATGCGGAACCCGCCGCATCGTGGCCTTCTCTATAATTGCAAATCCCGTTATGCCTTCCAACAAACTGCTTAATGACGATTCATCTGTGGATAGGTCAACCGAGCTAGGCAGGAGCAAATCCTTCTGTTGTCTGCGTGTCGCTGCGTACTCGGATTTGAAGCGGTCTGACTGGTTTAAAGCCTCGTGGATGTGAACTGCCTCAAAAAGGGGCGTGAATGCGATCTGAAGCTCCTCGTTGTCCAGTACGTCAAGCTCTTCGCTTTCGTCGCACACCAGCTCGATTGACGAATTGAGCTTGAAGTTAGACAAGAATGGATCTTCTTCGACCCTTTTCTTCTGCCGTAACCGCCTCTGGTCAGTGTAGTACCAAGCAAGCTCCCCAAGAAATTGAGAGGCTTCACGGATACGGAAGAGCCAAGTGTTTAGATCTGCCATTACTGCCTCGGAAATTGCTTTCCTGGAGGCTGGGATGGACTTCTGGATCGCATCAGCAAGCCTATGTTGGGTTGCGTAGCGATTTTGAAGTATAGGAACAAGGTGCTCATTCTGGAGATCCTCAAGCGATTTGAGCGCCGAGTAGTATTGCTTGCGCCGTACAAGATCGTGAGCATAATTAACAGCATGTAACACCTTTAGCGACTCTTTGAGAGCATCAGAGGCATCTGAGATGTTCTGTCGGACGGCCTTGGTATTTACCAGTGCACTCTTCTGCTCTGCAAGTTGCTCGGTACTCGATTGGATGGATTGGTTCAGCTTCAAGATTTCCGCAATGAGCGCGACGGTATCTTCGCGAACGTTCTGTAGCTGATTAACGGAGTCTAAGAACTCCTCATGCTTCGTCATCCCGATTCGTTCGATATCGGCTTCGCGATCTTCGGTATATTGATTGAGGCATTGAATAAGAGCCGGCGTTCTGCGCGAGTTTGACGCATCCTTCAAGACAGGAATGAGGTGGTCGAGGAAATCCCCATCTGTCGACGACAGGATGATCTGCTGCCGTTAGCAAGGAGTATCTTGTGGCAATACCGCTGACGCTGTCATACCTGCGGAACTGCAGACGCATAATCTTCGATGGCCTCCGTTCTTCGTGGCATCTTGTCACAGTCGATTGCGCATTCCTCCGTAGCTGCCTGTTGTGTGTTGTGTAGCGAGTATGGCCAGGAGATGCGACCGTGGGATGGAACGAGTACCTAGTTGAACAGCTCGCCAGTTGCCCCACATTGCGACCAGTATGCGCCATGATATGCCACAGTCGAAAAGAGAGGTTTTGTCTTGGAAAAATCCAAAAAATATTCAATTGGTCTAATTTAGTAGGGAGTAAAGTAAAGACGAGAAAAAAAGAGTATGCAATTTCCTGCCAGACTTGAAGGTCCTGTTTCTTCACTGCTTCACGCAAATGCGCGATTGGTTCTGTCTAAGCCGTGTCGGCTGTTTGCTGCCTGGTGTCTCTAGTTGGGAGCGGCTAAAACCCGATTCGCGGAAAGAAAACTCTGTACAGCTCTTCAGCTAAGAAATATCCATTTCTGCTGGTTTTGATCTCAAATTGCTAAGCTATTGCAATTTATTTTTAAATTGACTGCGAGACACAACGCCTTGTGGTGTAATTAGATGTGCCGCCGTACCAGACACAAAAACGTATCAGCTCACAAAGAAGGGTGACTACCTACCTAGACAGGAAAATGAAAACACAGTCCTGAGGCAACTACCTACATATGTATGCTGGTGCCTCGTTTAATAAAAAAACGTGTGCTTCAGTAGGTAGATACCCTGGCTTGCTGTCAAAGCCTGCCAGGTGCAACGGGCCGTCAACCTCCAACAAACGACCTCCCGCACAAACATCGACTTCTCCCCCAGGCTTGCAAATCCTCACAAACTTCAAATACGCTAAATAGAGACACATTAAAAACCATCTTTAAAGCTATCAGGTGGCTGATCGGGCAGCCGAAGATAAAGAAATGGCCTTTCCATCCCCGTCTCCCTCGGGCGAGGACTCGTCCTCAGGCTCTCCTGATACCCGGTTGACAGCACCATCCCCAAACGATCTGATCAAACAAAACAACGGCTCGCGCAGTATAGGCGGAAATGAACCTGAAGAGAATAAACAAATCGTTCAATTCCGGCCCGATGAACAGCCAGAGGAAGAGAAGGACCCGTTCGTCACCCCAGGTCGTGCTTCAAAGAGTGGGCTATCTCCAACTGCTTCTGCATTCAGTCCATTTCCCGTCGGATCAATTCATTTCGGCAATCAAGAGATCAGCATGCCTGTTAACTTACCCAGCAAAAGTATGGGCATGTCTAGATGTCTGAAAATAATCGGAGATGAAACCATCACTCCCCAGCGTGTCAAAACATGGTTGCAAGTCCGTGCCAGTGCGCTATACTCAAGAGAGGAACGTCGTTAACATGAGATAGGAGCTAGAGAATGATGTGAATGGATTTCACGGGGCAAGAAGAATTACCGAAAGGGATGGTATCATTGGGCTCTTCTTTGAGGACATCAGAGATGCCTGGCGTTTTCAGTGCCAAACGAGCTCTGCCAAGCTTGACTGGCAGGTCATCCATGTAAGTTGTGTTGAAGTAGATAAATGTTGCCTTAGTATCTTTTCTAATTTTGCAAAAAGGATACCTCGGCCGATATATTACCTCAAGACAGCGCCCAGCTCATGGTTTTTGTTGCCGTGCCACCTGGGTCGACCACGAACCCTACACAACTTACTGCCGAAGTCATGGCGACTCTACAGGTCCATGGCAAGATATTTGCATTTGAAAAAACAATCATCTACAGAGATGGGTCTTTCAAAGGCCTTGTTGAATATTGTGACGTTTCAGCAGCCAAAACGGCGCTCGCTCAACAGCCTATGGCCGAGGGACAGAGCGTGAGTATGACATATATTCTAGGGTAAGAGTCATTTTCTGACGATGATCTAGGGAACAAGAATTGTTCTTACGGTGCAGAATGACGAAAGTATAGCCTCAACTGCCAATTATGCGCAAATTTGCGACCCTCGTGTTTCCAGTGCCGGCTCTGGGTGGGAATATGGGCTACCCCATTCCAAACAGAACTCGATGCCTCAAACCAATCTCTGCCTGAACGCATCTCTTGGGATGTATCCCGTTATAACTCAATCCAGCTACTCGCCAAGTTTCCCGTACTTAGTTAACTCATTCATTGCCAGCGCGCCGGGCGCCGAAGTTGCACCATTGTCCACCCCCATCTCCCCGTCCTACCAGAGAGTGTCAGCAGCCTATCGGAAGCCTCCATCTCCAGCACTCAGCATTCATAATGGATATAGTCCTTCGAGACCAAACTCAGCCTACGGAAGACTGGACCGACGACAACACGCAGCGCGACTGAGTCGAAACTCCTTTCAAAACCCGAGCAGCCATCACAACCATGTGGAAGTTCATCGAATTAGAGAGGGGATTGATGTTAGAACTACAGTAAGTCGTTTCGTCTTCCTCGGGACAAAACTTTAACATCCGCAGATTATGTTGCGAAATATACCGAACAAAGTAGACCAAGCCATGCTGAAACGCATTGTCGACGAGTCTAGCTGGGGAAAATATGACTTCATGTACCTCCGCATAGATTTTGCGAATGACTGCAAGTATGGCTAATACAACTTATATTACATCTGTTAATTGCATCAGGTGTGCTAACATGCTTCTAGTGTTGGATACGCATTTATAAACTTTGTCGATGTAAGTATAACTGATTCTGATCCTG
Source organism: Aphanocladium album (assembly GCA_029218145.1). Classification (NCBI taxonomy): domain Eukaryota; kingdom Fungi; phylum Ascomycota; class Sordariomycetes; order Hypocreales; genus Aphanocladium; species Aphanocladium album. The sequence goes on along the minus strand of JARDXD010001332.1, from coordinate 3,815 downwards.
GATGCAATACTGACACCAACACAGCCTCTAGATATTGTTGACGTAAGCTATTGAAAGTTCAATGGGTTAAATTTCTAAAGCTAACCCCATTCTCACAGTTTGTTGAGGCACGCGGTAATCAACGATGGTGAGCGCCACATTCTAGACCGACAGTCAAGGCAGTGCTAACGGAATCGACCAGGAACTGCTTCAAAAGCGATAAAGTGGCTGAAGTTTCGTATGCAAGTCAGTTTGTAAGCTTCGTAGATTCTGTTCGATATACCCTAATCTCTGAATAGCTATACAAGGCAAAGATTGCCTGGTGCAGAAATTTCGAAACAGCTCAGTCATGCTAGAGGCAGCGCACTATCGGCCAAAAGTCGGTAACCAGAACTGCTGAGTTTGCAAAAATCTAACTGTAATCAACAGCTCTACTTTACCTCAAATGGGCCTATGCCAGAAATGGCTGGTGAGGAAGAAAAATTTCCGGAGCCGGACAACCAGTCGAAGATGAAGCGCAGCTGCGAAAATGCAGAACACGTCGGTCCGTAACGCTGACATTCTCACGGAAGATTTCTTTTTTTAAACGATATTACAGGACTATTCACACCCAATGCCGGTCAGCATTTCCGAGACGAGCAGCGGCGCAGACGTTCGCAATACGACAGAGGGACCCGCCTCGCAGCTCTTGAAGAGTACGACCTGGAGGCCATCCAGCATCTATATATTGGGAGTTAAAGATCAGAGTAAAGAACGAAACACCTGTGAATGATGTATGCAAGTACACAGCGGCACTCGGAAGGCTCGATGCGAGCGAAGCTTCTTTTGCTATCTATCGCTAAATGCAAGGAGGATCCACCAGGACACAAATATAATGTAATGATACAGAAACTTGCTATATACAGTCAACCAAATCGCTGAAGTAATAATTAAAAAAAGAAACATTGCTGACTACCATCGCTGTTCATAAATGACTAAACACGTTATTCTGGATGGTACATCACCAGATCATTCTTGCTAGAAAATACTGCGTTGGATATGTTGGATTAAACGGTGCTAAGAGCGACCGGGAGAAGAAACATCTTCTGGTAGGGAAGGTAACGGTTTCCGAGAGCTGATGTGCCGAACGCCCTTGTCGTACCCAGTCGCTTGGACGGCAGCAGAATGGCTGCTTGTGTGCCAATCCGGTGCATCGTCGTTTATCTCGTTATTAGGCGTTAGAGGAGGAGACGGTCGCTGATAGCCATAGTCATCCAGGTTCACCTGCGAAGTTGTCATTCGTTCGGGAGGGGACCCTGCCGCACGAGGCGGCTCCGGCGTGGTGGGCGTTCGTGCGTCGAGCGTGTATCTTGGCGATCCGCTGGGGTACATGTCTCGCCTCTGCATTGACGCCAGAATCTCGGCGAAAGCCTCGCTGGTGGCCATACCTGGGTCCGAGGCGGAGCCCAAGTATGGGATCGGGACACCTCTCGAGAAGATGACCAGTAAGAGACAAGATAAAAGCAGCACGGCCTGCACAATAGCCATGCGCTTCTGGAAGACAACTTCATCTGCCAGCACATGAAGTCGGGCACTGAGCGCCAGAATATCACGTTGCGACTGATCTTTTTGACTTTCTAGAGCCAGGACTGTTGATTGCCAAATCTGGTCATACTGATCTCTGAAAGTGCGGAGCTCAGCGAGAACTGTCTGGTTGAGGTCGGTCAGAACTGACGAGATCTTGAGCAGCTGCTTCTGCTCAGATCGTTGGAACGCATCTTGTATGTGCTTCGATTGCTCCTCAACATATTTGAGCGACAACGTCAGGTTCGTTTCCACCTGCTGCAAGCGTTTGGTCACCGAATTAAAGAAGCCCTCTTGAATTGGTGGCGAGGGGGTGGCGCTATTGGTTCCGTTGCCTCTGGACCTGTTCGACGCAGAGGCGGTTGGGCTTTTTCCAGCTACCGCTGCTGGTGGTGAGGAGGAGGAAGTCGCCTCCGTCGTGGCAGATTTCATGATTTTGGACGAAGCATTTTCACTAGGCCGTTCAGCCCCAGAATTTGTGCTCGACTCGCTGACTGGTCTTGCATTTTCAGGCATGGCAGATATCATCGCCGTATTGCCCGTGTTTTCTTGCTGGGTCGATGTGTTTTGTTTTTGTTCCGGTCTGGTTGCTTCTTCTTCGGTTGTCTTTCTGTCTTGCGTATTGATAAAACTTTCCGTGGCAGCTGTCGAACCATTCCCGGTAGTCAAAATTTTGTCCACTGGACAGATCACTAGGGGTAGCTGGAAAGGCGTCGACTCAATAAGAGGGCAAACTTCCTCAACGCTCACAGTTGACACGTTTTCGTTTCCGAGACTGGTTGACTCAGACGAATTTTCATGAAGGCTGTGTTCAATTTCTTCTACCACATCAATTTCGTCAATATGGTCTTCATCTGGGCCAGTCTCGCTATCCTTCCACTTGTCGAGCATTCGAGATCCATGGACTCGAACCAAAGAGACCGGGCAGTAATACTCGTTGCTATAATGAGTGAGGAATTCCAGCCGCAGGTATTTTGCCCATATCTGTGGGTTTTCAACCAAGAAAGCTTGTATATCTCGTGAGTTTCTGGCTTCAAAGGTTCCCAACTCCTTCCACTTATCCATTTTGACGGGGTATCGATCGCTGACGCTGACTCTGAAGTGCCGTATCATGCTGGAAAAGAACTCAAAGTTGGCTAGGACAATAGTGTCGACCCAGATATCGTCCGTAAGTTCGATAATGACGTATTTATTCGGGGTTGCGCATTCGAGAAGCATATATGTGTCCTTGTTTTCGACTAAAATGGCCTTTGAATTTTTAGCACCAGAGCTTGTTTTGAGAATTGTGGCTCCAGCGTCAAACGATGCAAAAGAGAACCTCTCTTTGCAAGTTTTGCCAGCGTCTTTGTTGCGGTGGAGTGTAGGTTGCCCGACTTCCGAAGACGACTCGTCGGCGTGCTCGTCGGCGCCGTGGTAGCTATCCTCAGCATCTGCCTTTTCCGGATAACCGCCGAAATTGAGCGAGATCTCGCCTTCATCACCCAGATCGCTTCCAGTGTAGGCTTGGATCTTTTGGCGTTCATCGCCCTGCGCTTCAGAAGTTTTCCGTTGTTTGAGCTCTTGAGGGTCTTGGCCAGACTTTTGCAGCATCATCTCCTTCCAGTCCTCGAAGGACATGAATGGTTCGGCCGTCGCGTCGGCGTCTAGCGTCTCTGAGGTCTCTTGATTCTCTGTCGTAGTCGATGTGGCCTCGGTCGTTTCGGTATTGGTGACTGTAGGAGCGGTGTCCTCTCCAATCGTCGCTGATTCCCTGGTTGGGGGTGGCGGTGTACTCTCTACCACAGCCGTGGTGCTTGACCAGCTGGTTGTGAGGCATGATTGAGGGAGAGAATGTGTAATATAGTTTATCGTCCGCGCTTCGCACTGGCTGCTGCCAGTAATGGGTCCGCCATTGTTTGGTCGAGGTGTCGTCTCAGCTTGGGTCGATTGCGTCGTCTGCTCTGTGGCATGAGTCCCAGACGCCACGACAAGAGCCAGTAGCGTGGATGCTATGGCTTTGTGTACCTTGGCGCTGATCAACATTTTACCAAAGTCGTCGCCTCCATCTGTGGCTGTGGTGCGCAGACGTTGCAAGCTTTTCGCCGTTGGGTAGTTGGAAGTGGTTGGCAGGTCACGGCGCCGTTTTACGGATGATCTGTTTGGTTTGCCCAGCCGGCGTGGGGTGTCACGCACAGGTACAGGCTGTGACTGCACTAGGGGCACCATCCCACAAAAGGTGTTATTTTGTATGCATTTATCCGTAAATTGAGGGAGCCACCCCCTTAGGGTGTCTC